>JAAGKR010003374.1:8780-75606 GCA_011419295.1 Clarias macrocephalus | reverse complement strand
GATAAATTGCATAGTCCTTCTTTGCCATGAAAATTAACTTAATCCCGAAAAAAAAAACTTTCCACTGCATTTCATTGCTGTCATTAAAGGACCTGCTGAGATCATTTCTGTAATCGTCTTGTTAACTCAGGTGAGAATGTTGACGAGCACAAGGCTGGAGATTATTATGTCAGGCTGATTGGGTTAGAATGGCAGACTTGACATGTTAAAAGGAGGGTGATGCTTGAAATCATTGTTCTTTCATTGTTAACCATGGTGACCTGCAAAGAAACGCGTGCAGCCATCATTGCGTTGCATAAAAATGGCTTCACAGGCAAGAATATTGTGGCTACTAAGATTGCACCTAAATCAACAATTTATAGGATCATCAAGAACTTTAAGGAAAGAGGTTCAATTCTTGTTAAGAAGCTTCAGGGCGTCCAAGAAAGTCCAGCAAGCGCCAGGATCGTCTCCTAAAGAGGATTCAGCTGCGGGATCGGAGTGCCACCAGTGCAGAGCTGCTCAGGAAAGGCAGCAGGCAGGTGTAAGCGCATCTGCACGCACAGTGAGGCGAAGACTTTTGGAAGATGGCCTGGTGTCAAGAAGGGCAGCAACGAAGTCACTTCTCTCCAAAAACAACATCAGGGACAGATTGATCTTCTGCAAAACGTATGGCGAATGGACTGCTGAGGACTGGGGCAAAGTCATATTCTCGGATGAAGCTACTTTCCAAAAACACAGCTATGAATAAAGAATGGTACCAAAACACCCTCCAACAGCAACTTCTTCCAACAATCCAACAACAGTTTGGTGAAGAACAATGCATTTTCCAGCACGATGGAGCACCGTGCCATAAGGCAAAAGTGATAAGTGAGTGGCTCGGGGACCAAAACGTTGAAATTTTGGGTCCATGGCCTGGAAACTCCCCAGATCTTAATCCCATTGAGAACTTGTGGTCAATCCTCAAGAGGCGGGTGGACAAACAAAAACCCACAATTCTGACAAACTCCAAGAAGTGATTATGAAAGAATGGGTTGCTATCAGTCAGGATTTGGCCCAGAAGTTGATTGAGAGCAGCCCAGTCGAATTGCAGAGGTCCTGAAAAAGAAGCGCCAACACTGCAAATACACACTCTTCGCATAAATGTCATGTAATTGTCGATAAAAGCCTTTGAAACGTATGAAGTGCTTGTAATTATATTTCAGTACATCACAGAAACAACTAAAACAAAGATCTAAAAGCAGTTTAGCAGCAAACTTTGTGAAAACTAATATTAGTGCCATTCTCAAAACTTTTGGCAACTTATATATATATATAATTTAATAATAAATATTACTGATATAAATGAACCATTCTTGACTTTCCATTAACTGCAGATCTGTCAAAAAATAGTCAGTGTAATTTATAACGTACTGTATTTGTGATGCGTTGCAGAGAAGGCACAAACCTGGAGATTCAAGTGGACATTGAAACCAAACCCAGCCATCTGTGCTTAACCAGCGAGGAGGATCTGGCTCCCCGTGCTTGCGCCATGGCCGTTGCCTCGGCGGAGGAGCCTCAGGACTGCAGCTCTCGCCGAGGGAGGGTTTTGTCACGCTCGTCTCTAGGGCTGTCATCAGGAGGCTCGATCAGAGAGGGGCTCAATGATGTAACTCTGGCTCAACCCGAGAGCATCCGGAGCGACCTGGAGACGTCCGATACACAGTCGGATGACATCGCCGAGCTCACATCAGAGGACTGTGACTCTCCTCACCCTCCTCCTCCTCAGCCCACCTGCCGAGCCCAGAACTCCACCGATGGCCTGCACTGCCCTGATAGCGTCATCCTTTCTGTGTGAAAAGTACCAGAGAGATTTGACAGATTTTTCGTATTATTGACCTTTTTTTTTTTTTTTTTAAGCTTATGTGCTCTCTGGGGAATTTGGTGGCATGGGTCTGCCTGTTGCTCTGTCCATTTTGCCTAAATTATTGACAGGGCTCTACCTCTACAATTCATACTGTTAATCATGTACCGACTGGTGCAAAAAAAAATGCCTTGGCTATTGAAGCAAAAAAAAACAACAACAAAAAAACACCACAAAAACATTGTGATAAGAATTCCTGTCAGGAAGGACAAAAAAAAAAAAAAAAACAGAAAATAGTATCAAGCACACATGTACAATTTGTGAGGGACTCTGGAAAGGGTCTAATTATGGACTGTAATGTGTTCTTTTTTATGTATGTTGGGAGTGTGTGTATATCAAATTTTCTTTTATTTATAACAAAGCAACCTGGAAATTGTATCATTTGCCGTATGCATGTACTGTATGCATGACCCGCATTTGTATATGAGGATACAAGTATAGTATGTAGTAGTTGCACTGACCAAGTTTGCACAGTGATAAGATGTAAATGGACTTGCACATGAGTTTCACCCGCACAGAGAATGAAGTTCGGTGATGGAGGAGACGCGCTCTTACAGTATGTTAGGAACAAATAGCGGGGGAGCGTCGGGTCGTTTTTAACCTATTAAAGGGAATCCTGAAGTGTTGTATTCCTCTTATACCACAGCATTCTGCCAACAAGTTTTTTCATTTATTATAGAACTTTATCATTTCTATACTTTATAATTTCTATCCATCTGTAGTTACATTTAATGTTATGGAACATAATTTAATGTTATCTCAGAACCAAGTTAAAGACGTTCGTGTTCGTGCGAGTTGTTACTGTGATACGATGCTGCATTACTCTGAGCTCTTTTTGTCCGATCAGATTTAAGAATCGAGCAGCGCTGTGGTTTTAAGAAGACTAATCACTTCACAAGCAGACGCTTCCACCTTAATCATGGTCTGCCTGCCTTAGAGACACTGCTCTCTCCATCATGTCCCTCTGTAGCTTTCCCGCTGACAACACTATGTGCTCGTGTGTGTGTATGTGTGTGTGTGCGTGCGTGTGTTATTTCTGAGTTTGTATAAATTAAACAGCATCAACCGTCAAACAGACCACCTGATGCCCTTTTTTTTGGGGGGGGGTAATAAAGCCTTGTATTATTATTATTATTATTATTATTATTATTATTATTATCATGAACTCCCTGAAATGTGTTTGGACCCTAGTGTCTCCAAATAAGAAATGAAAATCATCAGCTTCTTGCACTTTATCCCAGTATTTGTCAAAGCTAGTTTTACGTGTATACTTAGTATGCATCTGATTCATCTTCTTTTAATTGTAATTCCCCAAAAATTACAAAACCAACTGATTGTATACTATATGTTTGTTATATTATTGTGGAATGTAATGGAATATTATACTTTTTTTCTTTTTTCATATGCTGCAATTTTGCTTCTTATGTGTTTTCAACTATAAAATATTAATCATAAACTAATGAATGTTATGTCATAATTGTTTTTTTTTTAAAAAGGTATTTTTTAAAACGATAGCCCTGAGAGTATGATCCAATCAAGATTCAGTGTTATATTTGGGTAATGTCCTGAGATAACGTGAATTCGACAATAATTACAACCTAATTATTATTGGGGGGAAAAAAACACACTAGATAAAGAAGACTTTCTTGCACAGTTCGTGCCTCAACACGGTGAACTTGGCAAAGTGGATCATGAAAATAAACATTTGTATTGCAACAGTCACTTTCGTATTTTCTGTTTACAATCTTATGACGTCTGGCATTTCCTGCAGATTTCTGAGTGCACTATAGCAGTAAGTTCCAGCCTAAAATGCAATTAAGTTGGTTATCTGAGCTGTACTATATTAGATGTGTTCGAGATCCTTGGTTGGTGATCAGGACGTTCTCCAAAATACTACGATAATATTGTTTAATAAATACATATTACACTTCACTTGGTACTAACGTGTGTATGGTGCGGGTTGAAATCATAAAATCCGAATCTGTACCCCAGGTGCGGGCTCAGGTTGTCTGACAGTCGATGGCTGGGGTGGGATGAGGTGGCAGAATAATAAAAAGGTCACCTCCTACACACAGAGGAAAAGAAGAGGGCACCTGGAGTGCACTAAATCGTGTTTTGTCTTACTAATGTTTTTACTATAGAGACGCCCTAGAGGGCAGGTTGTCATGCAAGCAGAAATACCTAGAGGGTTATTCATCTCATTTTCTCTATCGAAAGGGCATCTACTAGGGCATTTCATCAGGTTGCCTTGCATGTAAGAGAAACCCTACAGGGCACTGCACCATGTCCTCTTTACTGTAAGGGCACTCACTATAAATGACACTGTATCTACTTTTATCTTCAGTACACACAATTAAGCCACTTATTTTTCATTTTAACCCAGGAAGGGGAACCCTGAACCTTCCAGTGCCCTAAACATTACAGTGTACTGCCAACTTTATAAGGTAACATCATATTGAACAACTTAATATATAATAACCAATGTGTTTTGTTCAGGTCAAAATTATCTGTTGAAGTTTTTGCTTTAAAAAACAAAATGTCTAGTTGTGGCATGGCATCTTAGAGGATTAGTGCCGAATCTGGCCGCCGCTCTTGGTGCTCGGTGGGTTTCCTCTGGGATGTCCTGTTCCAACCCCCCCAGTCCAAAGACATGTTGAGGCTGATTCGTATTTTTATCTTGCCTTATACTGTAGTATATATGAGTAGGTGTGTAAGTGAGTGTACGCATGTGCCCTTCTAGAATGTTCCCCACCTTGTGCCCTGAGTTCCCTGAGTCAGGCTTCACGTCAACCCTACACAGGATAAGCAGTGAGAAATGGACATGAAAAATTAATAAATTGCACTAATTAGTGCATATGCATTCCTTTTACCTTCATATTACACTGGTTATGTTTGTATTGTTTGACCCGAGAATAATATGTGGTGCATTCAAGTGAAACCGGGACTTGTGTGATGAAATTTTCCATGAATGACGGCGTAAAATTGATTGATATTTATAGAGGACTGTAAATATTTGAATAGCAAAGAAGACCGGGAATGACAATCCTGGTTGAGGTGGCTCAGAGCAAACTGTTCCTGTGAACGTTCACCGAAAAAGCAGCCTGGTTTGATCACCAAAGGCGTTATATACACGACGTTATATTGCACAACAGTAACTGTGTTCTGTTATTCTGCACAATTAAAAGTCCTGGTTTGACTTGAACACCCACTGTATCTTGTAAAAATTGATGAAACAAAAATGGATCCAAAAAGATTAATTATTAGAATCATTCTTAGTGCAATTACTTTAGTAGATGCATATTCAGTAGTTAATGTAATTTTTAATTTATTTTCTTTTATTTTTTACCATTTTTACACCTGTGGTAGGACCTCCGGTGAACACTCTCACACGCATACACACACTACGGGCAAAAACCTAATCTGCATGTCTTTGGACTGTGTGAGGAAACTGGAGTACCCAGAGGAAACTCACCAAGCACAGGGAGGACATTCAAACTCGGACCCCAAGGCGGGAATCAAACCTGAACCTTATATATAAAATTCTCAACCACTAATTATTACCACAGCGCCATCTTCCGCCCTTCCGTCACCACTGCCCCGATGATGTCATGGTAGCGCTTTGCGGCAATGTCGCAAACTGTGAATCTGCGGAACTGGTTTACGGCAAGTCGTCAATGATCTCTGGTGGGTCTGGAAAAGGTTAAAGTGAGCCCGAAGTGTACGGTGAATTTTTTGGTATTTAAAAAATAAAAAAAACAGTTTATTTTTTATATGGAGTTAATGTCTATATTAGAAGGAAAATATTTCAGAGCGTAATATCATTGTAAACTCGTGCATTGCTTGGAAAGTCGTTCGGACGCTGTATAAGCTAGCATTGCTGTGTGGCTAGTCAGCTAAGATCACAACTAGAGTCGAGAGTCGGGAATGTGTTCTGTAGCTCTTGCACACACTTTTTTTTTTTTTTTTTTAATAAATAACGATATGTTGATTTAATGTAGAAGTTGTACCGTTGTGTATAGCAGGCCAAATTATTAGATAATGGCGCTGGTTACAGGCTGGTGTCATGACCGCGTAAGTTAAGCTTTAGACATTAGCAGGAGCTGAGAGAGCTGGACTGAGTAAATGACTAAAGCGCTCCTGCATCGCATCTCTAGATAGAGGGTGAAGCGAGGGCTGATTTTTCACATGGGAATAGTCAGGTGGCATTGTGTACACAAAATAAATATTTGTGACATTGATCAGATATTCATTCTACAGACCAGAGTGCAATATGCATATATACACTGATCAGCCATAACATTATGACCACCCACCTAATACTGAGTAGGTCCACCCTTTGCCACCAAAACAGCAATGCACTGTGTGTTCTGACACCTTTCTACTGGAACCAGCATTAACCTTTTTCTGAATTTAATTTATAGTAGTTCTTCTATTGGAAGAACTCTACATTGGGCCAGCCTTGGCTCCCGATGTGCATCAGCAATTCTTGGCCACCCATGACCCTGTTGCCAGTTCACTGGTTTTACTTTCTTGGATCTCTTTTGGTATGTTCTGACCACTGCAGCCTGGAAACATCTCACAAGAGCTGCAGTTTTGGAGTTGTCCTTTTTAAAAATATTTATTAAAACTTTTTTTTTTATTTTTTAGGTTTTTAGCCCTTGCAAATTGGCCCTTCACACGGAAGCTACATTTTCAATATCTTGCTACAGTGGCGGCTGGAAGTGGGTGGGATATATTAAACAGCAAGTCAAACTTTTTCTTAAAGTTGATGTGTTGGAAGCATTGGACAATTTGTGATGGCTAGAGGACTGGGTCAGTGCTCCTCCTAAACTGCCGCTCTTGTGGGATGTCTACAGGCTGCAGTTTTCAGGACCTAACAAAAGTGATCCAAGGAAGGAAAACCGGTGAACCGGTGACATGGTCCTGTGTGGCCATGGCTTACTGATGCACATGGAGAACGAAGGCTGGCCCGTGTAGAACGATCCAATAGAAGCGCTAGTGTAGATCAAATTGCTGAAAAGGTTAATGCCGGTTGTGATAGAAAGGTATTAGAACACACTGTGTATCGCTGTTATGGTGTTAAAACGGCGGGCCTGCTCGATATTAGGCAGGCGGTCATAATGTTATGGCTGAGCAGTGTAATATACATTGTCAATTTACCTGGATGTGTCTGAGCTCGTCATACATGTTTTTATTTTCTAGAACCATGCCGTTTGTTGACCTTCAGTCCAGGCTGGGAATCAATTTGGACCAGTGGATCCTGGCCCAGAGCGGGGAGCAGCCTTACAAGCGAGCCGCACGTTGTCACGCTTTTGAGAAAGAGTGGATCGAGTGTGGCCATGGCATCGGTCACACCCGTGCTAAGAAAGAATGCAAGCTTGAGTTTGAAGATTTCTATGAATGCATGCACCGACAAAAGACGGTTAGTCCACATAATATAAACAAGTTATTTCAAGGTTTGTTAATACTGCATAGCAAAGGTGTGTTTGCAGAGAACAACAATTTCATCACATTTGTTTATACTGAGGAGGGAAACTAATATGATTAGTTATTGGAAATGTAAGGGCAGTTTCTCAGACAGTCAATAAACATTTATCTGAGATATAATAAAAAAAAATACTGTAATGATCCAGTCTCTGAAAGCTGGATAGAAGTACCCTGGTATTTTCTTTTTACACTTAAGTGTATAACATTAAATAATCTTATATAATCTCACATAACATTTTATTAATGAAATTGCAGGAAAATTTGTTCATCCTTAAGTGAACAGAGTTAAAGCTTAATTATTTACTACAGAGTTCAGTAAAATCCCCAACATTCAACACGGTGAATTTGGCAAAGAGGATCATGAAAATAAACATTCGTATTGCAACAGTCACTTCCGTATATTCTGTTTACAATTTAATGACGTCTGGCATTTCCTGCAGATTTCTCAGTCTACTATAACAGTAAGTTCCAGCCTAAAATGCAATTAAGTTGATTAACTGTGCTGCACTACATTAGATGCGTTCGAGATCTTTATTGACTTCTGAGGTCGGTGATCAGAAAACTAAAGCTAAAGTTTCCAAAAATACAATAATATTGAGTAATAAATATATATTCTACTTCATTGGACAATAATGTGTGTATGGTGTGTGAAGCTTAATTATTCACTGCAGAGTTCAGTAAAATCCCCAACATTTGATTTTTCCTATTTGACTTTCTTGACCACTTTCTTCCTACATTCTTAACATTCCTGTATCCTCACCCAGAACAAGCGCTTGTATGAGATCCGGAAGCAGAAGGAAAAGCTGATTAAAGAAGGCTCATACATACCTCCTGCACATCACACTGGCAATGAAGAACCTCGGCCCTGAACCCTGAGCTCTCAGCCCCCAGTCCAGCTCGCTGCTAGACACTCGGTGTGCTGACTCTCTTGTGTATTATAATTATTCTAACAATATTGTTTATCTGTTCCACTCGAAATTTAATAAATACTATTCATCATTTTGTGTCTGGTTATAGATTTTTTTTGCACTGACTTAAGGACAGCATAATTGTCAACACTTGTAAATGCTTCTTAATCACACAAACATCTAATTAATAAAGTTTACTTGCTGCTCTGTTTACTGTAATCAGATAATAAGTACACAACCGGGTGTCCTTTTACCACCCCCCTGGTGGATGTCTCGATCAGTTTGTTTTCACGTATACCACAGTATTTTGACTGCACTTAGAATGTTTATTAATTAATCAGTGTCATATCTTCTTACCGTCTGATGCATAGAAACAGGTTAAGCCGTATCACTTATAATTACCTATAAAGATTGGTCCACTCATCAGCCTCATTCTCTTAAGTCTATCTTGCATCAGAATAAAAAGTGCAGCTTTTCATTTGCAAAGCACAAAATCCTTTGGCCTGAAGATTTCTGTGTGGAGGACATTTTTCTCTGACTCTCAGGTCTGATAAACATTTAATGTGATGTTTTTATTAGCAGATTTTTAAATCCACTTATTAGTCTTTGATATTCTAGAGTATTTACCAACTCCCTGTGTTTGAGCTCTTACTATAGAAGTAAAGTCAAGAACTTCAGTCCAATCAGACACAACAATGTTGAAGAGCTGTGATAAATGTTATTTTTATTTTTAGCAGCTAGTCCTATTAAAAGATAGACAGTTGGTACCAATGACTCCTTTTCTGTTTTTAAGATCTGCTATTATTATGAAACATAGTCCTAGTCCACTAGATGGCAGTAGAAAACCATCACTTTCTCACAATGTGTGTATACCATTACACATGTATGAGATTGGTTTTTATATATTCTATAAGAAATAAACAGTACAGTCCAATAACATGCAAAAACAGAATATGGAACAAAAAAAAAAAACTTTTAAAGAGACTTCTGGAGTCTTCAGATATAATTTGAAGAAGATATTCCAGCACAGTTGTTAGAGGAATATCTGATATGTGGGAACCAAATATCCCCACTGGTATAGAACATCTGACACCTTTGACTTTGAAAGGACATTGTACTTGTTAACAAAGAGAAGGGTGCCCCCACTATTGTGCGAGAGTTTTAGGCAGGTCTGAAAAAAATGAAAAGAAAAATTATTTTATCAATTAACAAAATGGAAAGTACAGAAGAGAAATCTAAATTAAAATCAAATGAGTATTTGGTGTGGCCAAAGCAGCATCAATTCGTCTAGGTACACTTGCACACAGGTAGGTTTTTTCTAAACATCTTGGAGAACTAACCCCAGATCTTCTGTAAGCTGCCTCAAATCCTTGTCTCTTCAATTAATCCCAGACATACATGATGATGTTAAAATGTGAGGCCAAACATTCACTTTCAGGACTCCCTCTTTTTCTTTAGCTCTTAATGACATTGGCTGTGTTTGGGCTTGTTTTCCTGCTGGGGCCAATCAGATGCTCACTGATGGTTTTGCATGAAGGATAAATCATGATCTCATTGTCTATACCGCTTTAGCGTGTTTACAGGATCATGGGGGGCCTGGAGCCTATCCTAGGAGACTTAGGGTATGAGGCGAGGTACACCCTGGACGGGGTGCCGATTCATCACTGGGCACACACACATACAGTACATATTTGGGAATTCCAGTTAGCTTGGACTGTGGGAGGAAACCGGAATAACCAGAGGAAACCCATCAAGCACGAAGAGAACATGCAAACTCCATGCACAAAGAGGCGGGAATCGAACCCAGGCAGGAATCCAACACAGACTCCGGAGGTGCAAGGCGACAGTGCTAACCACTAAGCCACCATGACACCATGATAGATAAGTATCTGCCTATATTTCCTAGCACTGAGGACACCATTAATCCTGACCAAAACTCCATTTGCAGAAACGCAGCCCCTAAACTGTAAGGAAGCAGTTTCTGTTTCAGTTAATGACTCTTTCAACCTACATATGAAATTGATGAATTAGCACATGGTTGGTAAAATTGGTTAATCATACCACTGACTCTGACACTACAAAATCCCTTACTTTGTGCAAGTGTACAAGTGTAAGAACTGATAATAATAGCTGCTGGTTTAAAGTCAGAGGGAAGTCACACCAAATATTGATTTGATTTAGATTTTTCTTTTGCTTGCTTACTTTGAAAATTAAAAAAATAATAAAATAGACAATTAAAATATATATTTTAAAAAGTATTCTTACTTACATATAGTGTGTGTGTGTGTGTGTGTGTGTGTGTGTGTGTGTGTGTGTGTGTGTGTGTGTGTGCATAATTCAACTCAGATGATAATCTCAGAAGCTAAAAGGAAACCCTTTGGTCTTTAGTTATTTGTAAATAAAAAAAACATTTACAGTAAATGTACATATTGTAAATGAGCATGTAAAGTCAAACAGTTATAAAGGTCAGTCACATCAAATACTGTTTGCCTTATTAAAGAATGCTGAAATAGCACATGGTAATATATTTAATGGACAGAATTGAAATAACATTAGGCTACACAATTCTAAATGAACATCTGTAAATGTAAATCTACATTTCTCAGAAATGTAGATTGTATTTGAGCACATGGAGGAGAGATTTCTGCATACATATAAATTGTTTTCCAGCAGGACTGCCCACAGTAGCAAAACTACCACTAACTGGTTTGCAGACCATGATGTTCCTGCACTTGATTGGCCAACCAGATCGCCTGACCATACTTTACAGTTGTTTCTGTATTGTAAATCTTTTTTTAATTGATCTTAGTAAATATTAGTAAATATTATATATGATACATTGGATTGATCTTAGTAATCTATTTTAATGAGCTGTAAATCTTTAAAATTAAAAAACAAAAAAAAGTCTTGAAATATTTCACTTTTATCTGTGATGAATGTTGAACATACGAGTTTCACTTTTTGAATTCAATTATGTTTTTCCCCCCAATGATATTCTAATATTTTACGAATGTGTATATACGACATAGCACAATAAACTACAAAACTACATTCACATGCTTAGCATCACTCATAAGGAGATAAAATATGATGTTTCTCATGCAGGCTCTCATTTGTCATATTGGAAGTTTAGTTTGATTAGAGTGACAGTGTTTGATTGAGTTAATCCTGTGGTGCTGAGCTAAATTCCTGCGCTTTTAGTCACACTTCAGTTGCTCTGACTACCACTTCCTCACACAGAAATCCATACAGGGACGTGGGTTTGACCTCAAATCAGCTCTGACTCCAACCTGCTACTCCTACTTAGTAAATCATATGTAGCTCATATTCATCATTATAACATTGTAAGGTTTTAAATGAATTATAAGAGCTATAAGAGAAGAGCCAGAAAACAGATATGTATGGCCAGCTAAATTATTTTGCACCAACATAATTATTAACTGCGCAGTTCAGAATCCTCAGCACTCCAAGTTTAAAAGCCTGAACATTCCATACAGCATCAGTGCTTGTGATGGTGTGGAAGAAGATATTGATGAATGATGTGTATTTAAATGGTTTTAGGGTTAAGGTTTGAAAAAGTGGACATCTTCAGGATAATCGTTATATACAGTATGAATGGTATTGTTTTCAGATGCTGGAGCAAGAACAAAAATGGATGTGATATATTTAAAGATCTGTTTTACTGATATATTTTATGTTGTGAAATTATAAATGTTGACTTTTGAACCTAGCACGTCTGTGCACGTTTCAATCTACACTATGCGTTCGTGTACACCTGATCATCACACTCACATGTCCTTTTTGACCACCCTTTTCTGATTTATTCCCTTTTACTGTTATAGAAACTCCCACTCATCTGAAAAGGCTTTAGACTAGACTTTGGAGCATAGCTGTAGGGATTTGTGTTCATTCAGCCACAAGAGCATTAGAGAGATCAGGCGCTGATGTTGGGTGAGGAGACCTGGGTTGTATTCACGCCCCCTGTCCGCCCGACCACCATGGGCTCTAAAGACTTTAGCAGCACTGCCCCTTGTCTCTGTAAATATAAACATCTGTAATATACATTATACTCTCCAACCACATTCATGTCTAAAGACCCTTTTATTCAGAAGTGCTTATCTCACATGATGTAAGGCAGCACTCAAATCTCCATGTGATTTTAAATGTTTTAGGTGATGACTCCAGGATCTGGGTTCGATTCTCACCTTGCATCATACGAGTATGAGAAAATCATGTGTAGACAAACCTTTAAACACTTCGTGTATATGTAGTCCTAGGCTAAGATCACATGCAGCACTGTCTAACTCATGCATCATTATGCACTTTGTCGATATTATATGATTATGAATATGTTTCTAGTGATTTCGGATTCCGTCATCATCTCATTAAAGTGTGCGGATGAGATTGGGGAATGTGATATTGATGGTTGTGGTTTTAAATGTTTAAGGTGATGTTTTAGACACTGTCTATTGTTTTATTTAATATTGTTTGAATGTTATTTACTACTCAATGTTATTAATTCATCTCTTGTTTATTCTCTTGTTTGGGACTACCAAGGTGCCTATATCAAGAAAATGCATAATTTTTTATTATCTTTCATCATTATCATCTTTACCAGGGGGACTATCCCAGGAGACTTAGGACGTGAGGAATATGCACACAGAGGTGGGAATCGAACCTGGACACTAGAGGTGCAAGACAACAGTGTTAACCAGTAAGCCACCGTGCCGTCTATTATTATTATTATTATTATTATTATTATTATTATTATTATTATTCAGCATTCCATATCATCCAAAATGTATTCAGTGGGATTGAGGTCAGAGCTCTGTGCAAGATTTGAGATCTTCTACTGCAACCTTTACAGACCTTGCTTTGTGCACAGGATCACATGTGTATGCTTTAGCATATAATGTCAACCAATAGAACCTTTGTGAGAATGATTTTTTTGGGGAAAAAAAAACATACTGTATGAGTGTGATGCTCATATTCAATTCAATTCAATTTTATTTCTATAGCGCTTTCAACAACGGTCATTGTCTCAAAGCAGCTTCACAAAATCAAACGATTTATGGAAGTGTGTATGAGTGAGAAAAACGTGTCTAGATAATAATGAGGTTGTCCCTGAAGGGTGACGGCGAGGAACCAGACTCAAACCCATGGGTGTAAATGGATAACATCATATGCAGATAGAAGTTCAATATGACAGAAGTTAACATGGAGTAGAGTTCAGCTCCAGAATGAGTCAGGAGGTGCAGAGGATCACTGGAAGCTCAGGATCAGCATGAAGCAGAACACAGCTGGTGCTGGTCCTTCTCTGGATGCCTTTTATTTAGACAAACCTTCAACCACTTGGTGTATCTGTACTCCTAGGCCAAGACCACATGCCCTGTCTAACTCATGCATCATTTAATACTATACTGTTTGTAGTGATTTCTGATTGAGCTCATTAGGGTGTGTGGATGGAGATTGGGGAATGTGATAGTGGTGGTTGTGGTGGTGGAGGAGGAGGAGGAGGGGGGTGAAGAGGAGGAGCAGGAGTAGAAGAGAGAGAGAGAGAGAGAGAGAGACTATGAGGAAGAGGAGGAGGAGGAGGGGGAGAGAAGGAGTGAGAGCGGGAGAGAAGGAGGGATATGAAAGGAGGGGAAGAGACAGCCATTACCGGAGCGGTCGGCCAGTCTAGTCCTGCTCTTCCGTTACCCGGCTCGCTGTGATCACCGCTTCCACAACCGCCCACAGCGGATCGCGTTAAAGCCGGTGGGTCGCCGGAGCGTCGGCGGGATCTGCTCGCATCCCCGCGCGCGTGGCTCAGTCCGGGGCTCCGACCATCTCCGGTAAGGCGCTTTAGAAACGTGAACTGTCTGCTTCTGCTTCTGCGATGGCTTCTCATCTCCATTCACAGCGCTCGATTCAATTCCTCCCACTGCAACTCAATTCCTGCGATCTTAAAAGCAGTTGATCTTATTAAGGGCTGCTGTTTCATTTCAGGGTTTTTTATTATTTTTTTTATTTGATTTTTTTTTTTGGTGGCGCACCAGCACTGTGATCTCAGCCATCATCATCATCATCATCATCAGGAGGTATACTGTGTGTGTGTGTGTGCTGGATGGACAAAAGGCTTCCCATCATGAGCCAAGCCCAGATTTAACGTTACATTGTACGTTAAACGATTTTTATTTTTTTATTTATTTCAAAATAAGCTTTGACTTTGATCCATTGTAGCTTCATAAAGATCCTTTTTATTGATTCCCATGAGCCTGAGAGATTTCCCCCCTACTGTATAACAGCCAGCTATTCAGTCCAGTCTAGGGTTTTAATCACATTCCTGAACACACCCTAGAAATCTGAAAGTCAAATCGTACAGAACATAAATGAGTTTAATATGAAGCGAATGGAAGGAGTTCCGGGGTTGCATGTTGAGCTGTGAGGAGCTGGACGCTTTATAACGCCTTATAACCTCTCACTCACTCATCGTCTGTACCGCTTTATCCTGTGTACAGGGTCGCAGGAGGGGGGGGGGGGGGGGCCTGGAGCCCCATCCCAGGAGACTTTAGGGCGCAGGGCGGGGTACACCCTGGACACACACTCACACGCTCGTTCACACACCACGGGCGATTTGGGAACACCAATTAGCATTGATGTGAGGAATCCCACCAAGACTCGGGAGAACAAGACCGTGCAAACTCCATGCACACAGACACCGAGGAGGGAATCGAATCCGGATCCCAGGGATTCAAGGCGACAGTGCTAACCACTAAGCCACAGTGCCGCCTGGCCTTATAACCTACATAGCACATTTACTAGCCATATACAGATAAATCCCAATTCGAGTTGATTTGTAACAGGACACATATCAGATCTCTGATCCAGATATCCTGGCTGTATCCGTCCTATCAAAGTGAACACTTACAGTATGTCATATCATCAGTGCTACACCTTTTGTATCTCTAATATGTATCTTTCACCTGGAAATGGGAACGTAGTATATCTTTAAATATAGCTCTCCATAACTTACAATGCTAATACATGCTTTAGGCTTCTGGAGACACATGAATCCAGTGGCCTGCATGGTTTTATGCTGACATTGCACAAGCTGAACTCAAAGATGTCCACGATTCTTTGTTACTGACCAGAGAGCATGTATGCCATCCCTCCTACCCCGGAGAGGTCAGTCAGTTTGGTTCTTTTGGCTCCGACAGATGGCCGTGGCATCATCTGATGATACAGTAGGTGTGAACTCTTTTCTGCTGTGTCGCTCAAGGACGCATTTTAAATATGACTTAAATTACATCATTGGAGCTCAGGACCACTTTATTAATACACTGCCTGGGCCCCCCCAAAAAGTCGCCATTTCAGAAATGTCAAAACTAGGGAGATTTGAAATTCATGGAACCTTCTTAAGAAGCCTTCAACACATTGCTATGTTTAATAGAGAAACCCTACCTATAATCCTAGAGCATTTCCATGTACTCACAATATGATGAGAACTCACATGATTGGTACTAAACAGCTGTGTGGCCATAAGTAAACCACTTATGGGACTAATCAGAAAAAGATTGGACTTTGGAGCAATTTAAAAGCTCTTTTTCATCTCTTGGTCTCATGAGTCCAAATTGACCCTATTCCAGAGCGTTAGGGTAAGAAGGGAAGCACATGAAGAGATGCACCATCATGCATAGTGCCCAGTGTACAAGCCTCATGGAGGCAGTCTTATGATCTGGGATTGCTTCAGTTGGTCAGGTCTTGACTCAGCAACTTTATATGACAAACAAATGAAGCCACATCAATGTGAGGGTATCACATCAGTGGTGTTTTTCTTCCCTGATGGCACGGCCATATTTCAGGACTCAATTTGTGAAAGTGTGGCTCTGAATCATTTTCACACATGAACTGGCCACCACGTTGTGTTCTGTAATCAAAGCTAAAGGTGATTGAATAAAATCTTAGAGTGTTTGCGTATTTGCTGACCAGGTAGTGTGTAAGGTAATTAAGGTACATCACCAAAAGACAAATACTTAATGCACAAATGATGCACCATTGATGGTACCATGTCAGCATCAGAGAATAGTACAGTTTGGGCCATTATTTCTGACAGTACTGTATGCAGTAATGTTCTCTAATCGTCCTCAAGATCCATCTTGTGCTCATTAGCTTCACTTATAATCGTGGCATAAAACACATCAGCGGAATGTCAGAACTGATCCCAGCCATGGCCCAGTGATCCATGTGATACTCAGCACATCAAACATCTCTTCATTCTTCTGAATTCTGAAATATCATTTTCTTGATTGTACGTACTGTACAGCCAATTTATTAGGTTCTCCATATGGTATGTAGAATTTGTACAGTAGTATGTTGGATTTTTAAACACTATGTCAACTTTTCTACGTATACTTGTTGGTCCATGTTGTAGGAGTGAACTTAGAAGAGATGGCTAATATTGTTCTATGTACTGTATAGTTTATGATCTTGAGTCATTTATTAATGACATTTTCTGACCACAGGGCTGCATTCGAACAGATGTTTTGGGGTTGGTGGGCTGTTCCTAAACCCGGCAGTGACACAGAGGGAACACTGCAGTATCTGAGACAGATCTCCTGCTGCATAGACAACCATGTTATTTCCACGTCAGTCTGATCGCTCGCTTTTTTAAGAATTCTCCTCAAGTTAAATATCTCCACTTTGCTGACGGTGTTATGGTGGTTATTTAGGATTGATGGATGAGATAGATGGGGGGCTGACACATTGTGGATAGCCCCAGATCATTAATTTTATGTTCTTCTAAGAACCCTTTTCATATTCTAATCCTGAATGGCGTGCACTGTTAATCTAGCGCCGTTATTCTTTTTAAATAGGCCTCTCCATTGTAGTCGGATATAAACTCTATTCATTTCGTCAACAATAAATGGAGAACACTGATGAGTGCAGTACACTGAAGAATGTGTGTCCGTTGGTCAGTTCATGCCATTCCCTCTGTAGTGAAAGCTACATAGCTTTAAGAGGCCTTCTTGCCTAAGCAGGGTGCAAGTGTAGGTTTTAGATCTTGGTGCATATTTTCTCTTCCTTGCCATGGAGTGAAGCGTGATGCTGAGGCATGCATTTTCGCTTGAGTGTATTTGTAAATGCTGTGCCAACTCCGTGTCAGCACACATGACTCCTGCAGCTGCTGTGATCTGTCATAGTGTATGGCAAAATTGAATGGATTCAGCCGAATGTGTTTTTACACATTTACAAAAAAAAAAATCCGTTTTTTTTCCCCTTTACATTGTGCCTCACAAGCATAATGAGACCATGTGGTTTCGAACCACGGCTATTTATAAGTGCTGGCTGCCACAGAAGGGAAAAATGGCAGCAAAGGCCGGAATGTTGATCGCACTTTGGCCTCTTTAAAGATCTCTTTAAACTCTTTCCTACTCTTTGCAGAAAAAAAACAACAACAACAAAAAAAATGTAACAGACACAGGAAATACCTGCACATCTATTGGACATGGATACTGCTCATTGATCTCGAACAAAGGAAATCCATTCTGTTCCATTTAAGCAGTACTTAACACACAGACAAGTCTATGGATACACTTACAGTACAGATGTGGTCAAGCCAGGACACAAAGTTAACTCGTGAAAGTTTCAGAAGGGTTTTTTGTCATATGTCGTTTGATGTTTTTATAAAAGGTGACGAGGGAACATGTGCAGCTACCTTTCGCTTGACTCAGCAGTATTGATCTTTTAGTTTTTGTGAAGCTCGGAGACAGACAGGTGTCTAATCTTGCTCCCACAGGCCTCATTCCTCCAATCTGATCACAGAGGGAGAAAGATCGCTCCTCTGGGCTTTCAGCAGAATGTCCTGTATTGATCTGGACTTAAGCTTATATTAATAGTTTAGTAATGAGGATGATCGATCTCTCTCTCTCTCTCTCTTTTTCTCTTCATCATCATTCTTGAGTCACCTGATCTGACTCTGTGCATTATCGTCTCTGTTATTCTCAATATGTGAAGAAATGTGCAGCTAATTAAATATCTGTACAAATAACTTTGTCATGCTTTTCAAACATGTCCTCTTCATTTATGTTTACTACTTTCTTTCTTCCAGCCCCACGGCAACATGTCTTCTTCTGACGAGGAGAGTCTGAGCGAGCGTTCGTGTGTGAGCGAGCGTTCGTTTCGGAGCGAGCGTTCGGGGGGATCCCTGTCCCCGTGCCCGCACAGCACCACCGGGCCAAAAGGAGACACTCTGCCATGGAATTTGTCCAAACACGAGAGGCGCAAGCGGAAGAGCCAGGACTCGGTGCTGGACCCTGCGGAGAGAGCTGTGGTGCGAGTGGCAGGTAGGAAATCCATCTGTCTCCGCATCTGTTCTTAAGCACACAATCATGGGGATGTCTGGGAAACTGACTGGAGGTTGTTCGCAGGATTTGAATGCAAACGAGTTACAGAAAGAGCTTGTAAGCACTTAGTAATTCAGATCATTATTGTACGCTTAGGAGGAATTCGAGAAAAAAAGAGAGGTATAATGTGTGACTTGATAGCCCCATAAAAGCATTTCCAAGTGTTTTATCCATCGTAAATCAGTGCAGTCTGGGAAGGATTACATTTCTTCATTTATTCAAGTAAATAAATGCTATATTACTCTTTAACTGCAAAACTAATTAGTTATCAATTACATTATACTGTAGCAGCTATAATGAGTTAAACAGAAAATGAATAAAAAAAAAAAGTTGTACCAAACAGCTGTGCACTGACAGTGAATCTTCTTTTAGATACCTTCACCATATCACAGATGATGTAACAACACACATCTGTTTATGTGGATTAAATTACATGGAGAAAAACCCAGTTTAATGGTTACTAAGTAAATGTGAGCTGTATCTAACTATGTTATAAGTTAAAAACTTATTAGATTAAGGACATGAATAAATACAGTGTATGAACATGTCATTTGTCTTGCAAGTGGGATTTTGGTCAGAGCCGTGCATGTTACTTCAACGTGTTGTGGCTTAATAGAGAAGAGCACATAGAATAGTTGTCTATCCAGCGTCTGGGACAGTACAGTTTTTTGGCTTGTGAAGGGTGTCACATAACGCAACTGCGTAAAAGAACCGGGCACTTCAGTAGTGACTCAGAGGGGAAGCTAATCTAATATCCGACTCTGTCCCCCCTCTGTCTTAGTTATATTGCTATTCCAGTCTATTTCATTACTGCTGATTAAGTCGTGTTGTGTTGAAAGCAGACTAGCCAAGACTGAGACAAAGAAATGGACTGTGAGCAACCGCAAGAAGGCGGAGAATAGGAAGGAGAGCAAGTTTGTGTAGCACTGAGAAGGAAAAAAAGAAGTGAGAAATGGATTCAGTCACAGTTTACAAGTGAAAACAGATTTGCTGGAAATGCTTTTTTTTCACCTTGCAACCGTATTTAGTTTGTAAATCGCACTTCGCCTGCTAGGTGTGCACTCGAATACTAGTGTATTATCACTAGTAGACTTTCTACTGAGTGATAACTTTCTATGAGCTCATGATGATGGAAATCCCCCAAATCCAGAGAGTATCGAAGCTTCAGGCATGCTGTCATTCTTTTTCCTTACACATGGAAATGCAATGGTAAGACTAGAAATGGGATTCATATGTTATTAATAAGTTGTCACAGAGTGGGAGAATTGATGACTTGGCAAAATAGGGAGCATACTAATTGTCATCTTATTCATGACAGTCACACAGAAACGTATTTCTACAGTCATGTTCAAAAGTTAGTACCCCCTTCTTTTAATTCTACGTGTTTTTGTATAAAAAAAAAATCCTGGAATAAACATCATCTGATGTTTTGGGGTTGGTGGGTATCACTGAACCATTATATATTTATTATAACAAAAATGAAGCCAAAAAACAAACAAAACCATGTGCGTAATACTATGTAGCCCCCCATGATTCAATAGCTTGTACTGTAGATCCATCTTTAATAGCAATAACTAGCAGTTATCGTTTCCTGTATAACTTATATCAGTCTCTCACATCGCTCTGGAAGTATTTTGGCCCATTATTTTTTGAAAACATTGCTTCAGTTCATTGAGGTTTTTGGGCATTTGCTTATGCACAGCTCGCTGAAGGTCCCAGAAGGGCATTTTAGATGGTCTGTGGTCTAAACTTTGACTCGGCCATTCCAAAAACTTGATTATTTTTTTTTTTCATCCATTCTGATGAAATGGATCGTTGTCCTGTTGCATGACCTAATTTCGACCGTTCAAACTTTAGCTGTCGGATACAGAGGAGTTCATGGTCAACTTATTGACTACAAGGTGCCCAGAAAACAAGCCCAAATGACCCCTTCACTGCCAAGCTTGAAAGTGGGTATGAGGTGTTTCTGCCGAAAAGCTGTTGGTTTTTCCCCAAACATGAACATTAAAGCCAAGCAATTTCTCATCTGTCCAATGGCCTTTGCTCCATAAGTTGTGCTTTGTCCAGTTGTAGCTTTGTGAACCTCAGTTGTGCTTCCATATTCTTTTATGAAAGAAGAAGGACTATATATACACACATATATATATATATATTTCTTTATTTATTTTTTTTCACAAAACTCAGAGGAGCTCTCCTTGTCCTCCCCTGTTGCCATGGGGACACATAAACTCTCCCAGTCCTTTGGTTTCCAAGGCTATGGAGAAAAAGAAAGCACAGTGAGAAGTAAAAAAGGCAAGAAAGGCCCAAAACAAACAGGGAAATACAGAGAGAGTGAGCATTAGAATTTTAATTTGAACTTGAAAAAGACAGAGCAGATGTGTGTGTGTGTGTGTGTGTATAGGGTGGGGGACACTGGAGTGCAATCAAGTGAAGAAAAAAAATGGGGAAAAAGGCGAGGAGAAAGCACATGAGCACATGAGGTAGCAGGGCCTCAGATAAAAGCTTGGGTTCAAAGTAGGGGGCGTTGAAAAGAAGTGTAATGATGGCAAAGAAGCAAAGCGGGAGAAACAGCTAGATGTGATGAGAAAAGTGATTGCTGTGAAATAATTAGGTTGGTAAATTAGGTAGTTTCCATTCTGCTCACCGCAGCCATGTCCTCCAAAATACTGGATGGAGTGGCATTTAGATTACTTGTTTGTCTTAGTGTAGTGCTTTTGTTTAATGATTGAGGCTGAAGATTGGATCATTTAGACAAGCCATCTCCCTCTTAAAATAGGGACCGGTTCCTCAAGTGCCGTTTACCAGTTTCAGCTTTTCTATTATATTTTTCTCACATGCAAAATCTCAGTATTGTAAATAGAACCTTCATCGGACTGCAGGTTCCCAGACCACGTCCTGGTAGACTTTGTTAGGAAGAAAGCGTTTGTGGTGATAGATAGAACCTTGTTTATAGCAGATTTATAGGAGTGCAGTCGGTAGGGCTTTCTGAATGGATGAGTAATGTTTACAGGAAAGTGTCAGGTTGGTGTACCAAATTAGCTTTTTCTTACATTTATAGTATATAGTTATAGAGACTTGAGTTTTTCATCTGAGTGGATATTTCATTAACAGCTGTTGAAATTTTGTTGAAAAAAAAAAAACACATCTAATGGGTCTCCGTCCTGTCTTTAAAATGAATAATACATGTGGATCCCGTAGTGTTTGGGCAGTTTCCTGCTAATGTGCCGACTGTGGACTGTGGCTGCCAGGAAGTGCACGATGATGTTGATGATTATGCTGATTATGATTTACAGCTGTGATAGGGTTTCACTATACATAAGGATCACAGTGTTTGTATGTCTTGTCAGGACAGTACTTCTTGATAAACTGGCAACTTTGAATAGCTCCGAACTGTTGCCTCCTGACACCCGGTCAGTGGATATTAGGGTTAGGGGCAGACTGCTATGTTGTCAATATCAGACAGACTGTGAGCAGAAAATATGGCTTTATTTAATGCATTTTCTATCCATTACACTATTTCCCTGTGCTATTCTTTCGATATCGCTGTAGTGACATCATGACCAAAGAATGGAGACGTGGCCAACATTAAGGAAATCTTGACAAGCAATAGTAGTAAAAGAACAGAGGGTTCTGGGTTTAGGCTGGGTTTTGAGTCACTATTTATGTTTCATCATTGTATGTTCTGTTTTGTCTGACCGTGTTGTGTGTAATGTGTTTCTGGCTGATGGATGCAGAGGAACTGTGGGCCATGAGTAATATCCTCTGGCAGAGCATGCAACACTGCTGGAGAGTGTTTCAAATCTGCTTTTGTACTTATGGCTGACTTCAATCTGCATACAAATGTTGGAATCAAAATGATTAGCTTTTCTGTATCTTCTGTTAGATCCTTTCCTTTCTGCACAGTGCACCACACAAGATGTTTAAAGGTGTGCTGTGGTCTTGCATTAAGACGCAAGCTGCAGATGCTTTTAAGTCCTGTAGGTTGCAAGGTACTGTGCGGCCGGCCTCATTAGGACAGACTTGTTTTTGAAATGCTTGATCAAATTGAGATCTGGAGAATTTGGAGGCCAAGTCAACACCTTGATCTCTTTATGTTCATCAAAGCATTCCTGAATCATTTTTGTAGTGTTGCAATGTGCATTATCTGTCGGAAAGAGCCTACTGCCATTAGGGAATACCATTGTACCATGGTCTGGAACAAAGTTTAGGTAGGTGGTACGTTTAAAAAAAAACATCCGTATAAATGGCAGAACCCAAGGTTTCCCAGCAGGACATTGCTCAGAGCATCACACTTCCTCTTCTTCCCATAGTGATGATCAAGTCATCTAATCATCACAATTTGGTCTTTGTCAACGTCTTTCCAAAGTTGCTCCAAATATTCCAAACATCTATAGTGTAATTTCACAAACATGACAGAGATCCTGGATTGAGGTTAGGATAAAATGCTGCAGTATTCCGTTAAGTCCATTTCTGATAAGAGCTTCTATCCGTGCTAGTAACGGGTCACTGTCCTCAATGCTGCTAACTTCCCGCTTTAAGTGTGTTTTAGGTCATTGCACTCTCTCTCAACAATAGAGAAGGAATCAAAATAAGTACAGATACAAAATGTCTAGAAATATCTGTACTCATTTTCTAGTTGCACTAGAGATGATCAGGATTCGCCCGCACGTTTACATTCTGGCACATCAGCAAATTAAGTTGCTTTTCTAGTTTGTGTTACTGTTTTTTCACAAAACTGTATTTTCAAGGCATTCTAAAAAAAAAAAAAAATCTAAGACTTGTATAGCTGTGCAATGAGAAAAGAAAATTCCTGGAAGGAAGTAACTTCCATTGCATCACAACTGGTAAATTATGACTTTTTAGTCTAATCTACAGTATGATCCGCTTTAACAGTCAGAATGTCCGCTGTTTTATTGATGCTGCAGTATCATGTGATGAATAACTCAATATACAGTAGCTTAAATATATACTTGCTAGAACATTTGCCAAATTTTATACAGACAAGTTCAAATATTGACCTATTGATACTAGAACATGTTTACTTACTTACCTATACTTGGCCTTTCTTTGGCCACTAGATGGCACAATGTGTGGCTTATTGGAACAAAAGCTTTGGCTGCATCACAAACCATTGTACAGAATCCAATGTGTGAAAGCAGATAAGCACGTTGGTGGTTTTTTAAAATAATTTATTTATTTTTTAATGATCTGGATGAATTTAAAGCAGTGATCGCAAACAACCACTAGTTTTTATCTTATTGCATTGCATTGGTGTAGGCAATACTACAGGTAAAGGTATAAAGGTATACTAAACTCACAGGGGTGTTCAAGTCAAACCAGGACTTTTGATTGTGCAGAATAACAGAACTCAGTTACGAGAGTAAAAACCTCCTTTATTTCACTATATAATCACCTACTACTCTAATGCACATATCCCAGCATTTCACTAGTTTTCTTAGTACACTGAGCTGTGATAGGACTGCCTGCTTCATGTATGAATCGCTGGCCTCCCAGGAACTCCTTTAAACATGTAGAAATGCACTACATGTAGCACGGTCAGGTCCGTACGGGGAATGAACGAATCATCTTAAGGAGGCATAGTGGCAGAGTGGTTAACACATTTGTTTTGCACCTTCAAGGTTAGGGTTTCGATTCTCCCCTGGTCCGAGTGCATGTTCTGCTTTGTGGGCTTCCGTTGTGTACTCTGGGTTCCATCACAGTTCAACATGTTGTTGAAGGATGATTGATGTTTCTGAATTACATGTGATGTATGTGTGTGGGTTGGCATACATAGAAGCTAACACTGTCAACTCGCACCTCCAGGGTCCGGGTTCGATTACTGCCTCGGGGTCTGTGTGCATGGAGTTTGCATGTTCTCCCCATGCTTGGTGGTTTTCCTCTCTGTACTCTAGTTTCCTCCCACAGTCCAAGACATGTGCTAATTGGTGCTACTAAATTTCCTGTAGTGTGTGAATGAGTGTGTGTGCCCTGCACCCTTGATTGGCACTCCATCTAATGTGATCACAGCCTCATGAACTAAATCTCCAGGGATAGGCTCCAGGCTCCTCACGACGATGAGTGAGTGTTTATTGTAATAATTTAATGTGTGATCACATGTGCATTGGCAGATCTATTACACACATAATTCTTATACAATATTCTATTATATTCCGTGCTTCATTTGAGAGAGAGAGAGAGAGAGAGAGAGAGAGAGAGAGAGAGAGAGAAAGAGACATACAGACAGACAGAAGGAGGGAGGAAGAGAATGAGAGAGAGAGAGAGAGAGAGAGAAAGGGAAAAGGGAAGTGAGGAATGGAAGTGGGAAGCACCCTTGTTGGTTATGCGCGTGAGGTAGGGTGCGGTTTAGGACACGGCTCTGTCAGACCGGGACACGTCATCGGAAGTGGAGCGCGTTCACGTGTTCGGCTGCGCGGCTCCTGTTCCACCAGCGGGGGGCGACACAGGCCGAGCTTTAATCTCGCTCACCCGGGATTCGCGCTGCTCCAAGGGGAATGGAGGAAGCAGGAACTGCGGGAAGAATCGAGCGCGATCTCGAGACCGCGCTGTTTGCACTGGAAGAAAAGAAAAGGGGAGGATGGCTGGTCACAAGCGAGAATAAATAGAAGCGGCCATTACACTGAGCATACCCCCCCCACACACACAC
This sequence comes from Clarias macrocephalus, assembly GCA_011419295.1. Classification (NCBI taxonomy): domain Eukaryota; kingdom Metazoa; phylum Chordata; class Actinopteri; order Siluriformes; family Clariidae; genus Clarias; species Clarias macrocephalus. The sequence goes on along the minus strand of JAAGKR010003374.1, from coordinate 50,280 downwards.
ACACACACACACACCGGTCAGGAGCGGGATGTGATTACACTGTGGAGGAGAAAACGGACAGCCCACTGCGAGCGAGCACCTCCCCAATCATACACACGCACACACGCACACACACATATACAAATCCAATTCGCCGGCTCGGACGCTGGAGAAAGCCTCGGATCAGCAGCCACCCGAATATGGATTTCTATAAAGGCGTCTTTATTATAAGGATGATCCGTGATCGAATTGAAAAGATGTAATTTCAGGAATTTTTTTTATTTATATGCATATATATATTTCTATACGTGTATAATTGCCAGGAATCGCACAAATAACGCTTTAGGTTAAAAGAAAGGCATCCGATCTCTAAACACCGGGCGGATGAGAGTTGGACCGCAGGCTGGACAGATTTGAAGCCGCGCCGGACTGAGCGCTCTCTCTCCCCGCAGCGCCGGCTCTCTGCGCCGGGGTAGCGCTACTGCTATAGCGGGGCTCCAGGACGCCATGGCCGGCTTCGTCCCGGGCTTACTGCCCGCTAATCATTCACAGGAGAAAGAGTTCGCCAAAGCGTACGAGGATGTCCTGGAGAGATATAAAGGTAAAACTGTTTTATGTACACACACACACACACACACACACACACACACACACACAATACCTGTGTAAATATGTACAGGGACAGAGCCGGAGCATGTGATTATGCGGTGTCAGAAACCGGATTGTTTTTGCTTTTAAGGTGGAACTCCGCAAACACTCAGCATCTCTAAAAATATCACTGTGGATTATTTATTTTGCATTATTGATAAACTGTCAATATTTCAGTAATTAAAGCCTTAATTTACACCCAGGTTACAGAAGAATAAAACTTGTATTATTTTAATTAATTAATTAATTAATTAATAGTAATAATAATAATAATAATAATAATAAGGGTATAGGGTTCGATTCCCGCCTCTGGTCTGTGTGTGTATGGAGTTTGCATGTTCTCCCCATGCTGGGCCGGTTTCCTCATAGGATAGGTTAATTGGCGTTCCCAAATTGCGTAGTGGGTAGCACTATGGCCTCGCACCACCAGGGTCCGGGTTCGAGTACCACCTCGGGTTCGTGTGTATGCGTGGAGTTTGCATGTTCTCACTCTGTGCTTGGTTGGTTTCCACCCTTGCCGGATAGGTTCATTGGCGTTCCCAAATTGCGTAGCGGTTAGCCTTGCACCTCCAGGCTTCGGGTTCGAATCCTACCTCGGGTCTGTGTTTGCATAGAGGTTAGATGTTCCCCCTGTGCATGGCGGGTTCCCTCTCATGCAGGATAGGTTAATTGGCGTTCCCAAATTGTGTATTGGTTAGCACTGTGACCTCGCACCACCAGGGTGCGGGGTCGGGTCCCGCTTCGTAAAAAGTTTGCACGTTCTCCCTGTACTTACTGGGTTTCCTCCCATGCAGGCTAGGTTAATTTACATTCCCAGATTGCCCGTAGTGTATGAATGAGCATGTGTAAGTCTGCGATGGATTCGCACCACATCCAGGGTGTACGCCGCCTCGTGCCCCAAGTCTCCTGGGATAGGTTCAAGTCCCACTGCGACCCTGTATACAGGATAAAGCCTTATAGAAGATGAGTGAGTGAGTGATCCTGTGTGTCCTGTTTTGGTTCTTTGTGATTGCCGTCAATGGCTGAGCTCTTGAGTCCATGTGTTTGTTAAATAATAGTAAGGGCTTTAAAAATGAATAGCTATACTGAAATGAATAGCTTCGGAGGAACTAAAGGAAGGAGGGAGGGAGGGAGAGCGAGCAGAGCATCTGTAATGCAGCCCTGATGAAAAGGGACTCTTTTAATTATTGATTGATCTCAATGAAACCCGAGTCGATATGATGGGGCAGCTGGTCATCTGGGACAAGTGAAATGTCGGTATATAGGTATATTCGTCCATTTTAAATGTCCTGTGTGAACATGTTTCAGGAATACGATCATAATAATACCGTTTTGAGTACCAAGTCTGGACTGTTGTGCACCGAATCTCTGTGGTTGTAAATCTATCTCAGGGTTATCTATACGGCTTACATTTCATCTCTATCAAATCATCAAGCACTTAGTGGGATCATAAAAGCGAACCGTGGTGAGTGGAGGCCATGTATGAACAACAGTAATATCTCTTCTTATACTTTTATTAACCTCTAGGGACAACAGATGCAAATTAGCCAGTGTTACCACATTTCTAAAAAGCAATTATAATCTAGCTGCCAGGGGTATTTTTATTCTGATGGATGGATGAATGGGTTTCAGGCCCTGCGATACAAGGCTCCTAAAGCTAATCTTCGTATAATGCTTTGTGTTACACAGTCACACTCATACAGTAACATGTTGACTTTTTCAAATCCCCAAGCGTAACCTTAGAATTATGCAATCGACCTTCTCATGACTAAAGGCTTAACGCCGAAGGAGACACTTTAATCCACGCCGCCCGAGCGGTGTAGTTTACCTGGCGCTCTCCTGTTTACACTACTTTTGTCCAGTGTCTGGAGCGAGTTTTTACATCTAAACCGTTGATCCACTTCACCATCAGCGTCGGGGAAGAGTGTATACTTGGAGTTTTTTTTTTTTTTTGACAAAATTTAAAAAATCGTGTACTTGACTGAGCGCTGAGACATCACTTGGTTCAAATAGAAGGAAACATGTGATACAAGTTTAAATAATTCAAGGACTTGAGTTGTTTTCCCAACATGCAGGGAGCTGACGTGGGTTTAGAACAATGGCAGGATATCTAAAAGAGTCTGGGTGCCGCAAACGAAGGAAAAGAGACGGTCATGAGATTCAGAAAGAGGGACACGCTCTCACAGAGGAAACATTGATACTGAACATAAACCGACATGGCCTTCAGGTAGTGACTGAGAAAGTTCTTGATGTTCTTATATCCTGATATCCCGAGGTCCGGCTGGTGAAGAGTGACTCAGGGTTTAACGACAACAACAAGTACATCATGTATCAGATATAAAACTAAAAAAAAATTAATAAAAACAACACCACAGTTTTACATAACCAAAAGTAGTCCATTAGTTTAGGACACACCGTAATAAAAAAGGGGGAAAAAAACAACAACTTTCATTTCTTTGTTATCCAGCCTCCTAGATTGATCGTCTCCAACTTTGATGATGGAAAGGTGGAAGTTATGCTAATACAAATATAGTTCTGTTTTGTTTAACAAAATGTTCATTTAGAAAGCAGATTAGTTTTGTTAGTTCCTGTTTGACACCATGTGTTAGTAGTGGGGATGACCAGGGACCACCCGATATCATCTTATCACGGTGCCCAAGTACGGATTGGTTTGTTTGATTTTTTTTATTTTTTATTTTTATTTTTTAATTTTTTTTAAGTAAATGTTCCTAATGAATATTCTTAAAAAAAAAAAATTACCATTTTAAACGAACTTCCTTCTTTCACCCTGTACCACCCACAGGATTATCGAGGATTGGCAAAATGTCACCACCTCAAATGCAAATATACACTATATCTCCAAAAGTATTCGCTCACCTGCCTTCACATGCATATGAACTTGAGTAACGTCCAATTCTTAATCCGTAGGGTTTAATATGATGTTGGCCCACCCATTGCAGCTCTAACAGCTTCAACTCTTCTGTACAGGCTTTCCACAAGGTTTAGGAGTGTGTTTATGGACATTTTTCACCATTCTTCCAGAAGCGCATTTGTCAGGTCAGATACTGATGTTTGATGAGAAGGCCTGGCTCGCACTCTCTGCTCTAATTCATCCCAAAGATCAAGTTGAGGTGCAGGCCAGTCAAGTTCTTCCACACCAAACTCTCTCATCCGTGTCTTTATGGACTTTGCTTTGTGCTTATGGAATTTGCTTATGGACTTTGCTTTGTGTTGTGATTGGTGTGAGGTTGTTTATCAGGAGTTGGGCTCGGCCCCCTTACTTCCAGTGACAGGAACTCTTAATGCTTCGGCATACCAAGAATCGGAATGTTGATGTCAGAGTGAAGGTGCAAATTTACATCTTTGGAATCTTCAGTGAAATTCCTGAAGGGTAAAGGTAGAGTGGGTTGAAACCTGCCTGGATTGTATCTGTGAACACTACAACTGTGTTTCACATGCTGGTTAATGGTAAACCTTTTTCCACACACTGTTGAGATGTTCTTTGCTCTAAAAGCACCACCACGCACGCACGCACACACACACACACAGAAAAAAAAAACAAACAAATGAGAACAAAAGTTAGGAAAAGGTTGTAGTGTGAATGTCCTGATGCACATGATGCTTTCCATCATTTCCATGCTTTCCGTAGCAGAGAAGGCTTGTTTGGTTTCAGTTTCTAAAGTCTGTTAGCAAGCATCTTGTCGTACTGACTGTACGACTATGTCTGCTTTTGGTATAATTTTGACGACTGATATGGAAAGCCCCGAGCGTTTTTTTGTGATCTCGAATTCGCCTCTGGTTTCGAGCGGAAACTTGAGCTGCAAGCGCTGAAGGAGACCAGCCATCATTCCTGCATTATTTTGTTTCTACGTGGCCTATTTCCCTTCATTCCACTTGCCTCCCATGACAGAATTCTGCACTGTTTGCCTTGACCTTTCCTCCGTTTCCCTGTCTGTCCTGCCACAGCTTCACAGCGCTTCTGTCCTCACTTCCTGTTTGACCAGCAGGTTCCAGCCGGAAAAGAAGACGCTCCTAGAGGAGAGCGGACCCTGCGTCTATCATTTGCATTCGCTTGCTTTCTAAAAATACTAATCCAAATAAATACAAATTGGAATAATTCATTCCAGTATCATGTAGCGACTCGCGGTAGCTCTTTTGTGAGATCAGACATGCTCGCTTTGTCTCACCGCGTGAATCAATGAGCTTTGGATACCCGTGACTGGTTCCCAAGTTGTCCTTCTTTGGACCACTTTTGGTAGGTACATACTGGGGCTATATGCCGGGAACGCCCCAGAAAGACCAGCTGTTTTACACATGCTTTGACTTGGTTGTCTAGTTATCACAGTTTCATCTTTGTCAGTGTTACCCATTTTTCCTGCTTTCAACACTTCAGCTTGTTTTCTGTATATCTCACGTGCCGCTGTAACGACATAATCAATGTTAAAGCTGATTCTTGTACTGTGTGGGTTTATGTGCCTTATTCTCTGATTCTGAACGTGTTGAGGGAGGACACACAGCTGTACTGTAGATCCAGCTGAGAGGACTTGCATAACAAATCTCCTGCTGTGTCTTAAAGAACAAACGTAAGTGCTGCTCTAGCTAAACGTTTGCTGTAAGGTTAAACGTTTTTAACCTAACCACTTTTACCCAGAATCTGCATCGCGTGTGTCCGTGATTACCAAGAAACGTGAATTTTCACATGTGTCCGTGTACTGAAAATAGGATTTCGGCTGCATTTCTCCAGGAGGCACAGTGGGCACAGATACATGCTCCCTGGTTTGAGCATAAGCTGGTACCCCAGCGGGTTTTTAGCAGTAAATGTAAGTGTGTGTGTGGTGCCCGCAGATGGCACCTCATGCCATGTGTTTTTGTCGCCACCACCCTGAGTAAGATAAAGAAATTACCGAAGAGTGAAAGGAAAGAAAGAACATCTTTGGTTGGAATTTCTTTTATGTTTGTCTTCATACTTTTTTTTTTTGTCAGTACACGGAAAGCTCTTGTCAATGGAACATCATACAGATGCATGGCTTAATGCATCAATGCGTTTGGATTCTGCAGTACAACACCTCGGTGTGTATCTTGATGAGAATCAATAGTAAGGCTCCAGATTGGAGAGAGGGTGACCTCAGTGCCCCCCTCTCGCACTGCGGTAGCAAGCCTCTTACAGATATTACATAAACACGCACATACCTTAGCTCCACTCTAAGTGGAGTTTGCTGTCTCCGCACTGTACCGGACAGCTACTTCAGGAGGTAAAGTATGGAAAACGAGATGAGCTCTACTGTATGTGGCCGTAAGTGAAGGAGTGTGGAGACATTAGGGGTCGAATGGAGGAGGGTCGGAGAGGACAGACGAGGACTGAGAGAAGCATGTGAAGTGTTGATGAATAAATCATGTAGTGTGCGTTAAAGGCGCTGGACGCTGAAGCTCACAGCGGCATTGATTTTAAATGCACCAGAAACCTCAGCCGATCTATACACGCCCACCACTATCCCAGCGTTCCCACTTCACTTTCCATACAATTGAAACTGATCCTCGGCAGGCTTGAAATATTCCCACTCAGAGTATTAATGAAGGAAAAGGTGCGTTTGGACTATCTACTGTATCATGGCGTCAGATGGCTGAAACACCAAGGTTGTGTTATGACATTTCCTCATCAGTCAGGCTGTGGGAAGCACCTGTGTGTTTCAGGATGGAAATCCGCACAAGCCGGTTCATCCTCTACTGCCGTGGATGAAAGACGGCCTTTGTGTCTGTTTGTGTTGGAATCGGTCTTGTTTGTAAAAGCTGGGGACAAATCCATCCAGATGTCGTTCTGACCTCACTTCCAGCCGTCTCCATTCTTGGGGAAGTGACTGATTTAGAGATCGCCGTTTATAGAGAGCGGAAATTGGTTGAAGTGATACCAGAACTTCGTTATCCCCTCTGTATGTGTCGATAGTGAGGAAGTACTCTGGAATAGGACTCTGGAATAGGGTGTGAGGAATAAGGTGAGTAATTGATTTCGAGTATACTGTGTAACTTATGAAAATTGATTTTTTGGCAGGACAGAATATTATTCAATTATTTTAACATTCACCGCCAACTGGTTAAGATGAATTAGTGCATAATGCTCTTATTTAATATAGTGTCTGATTTGTTTTAGCATAGTCAGCTTAGTGGATAGCACGGCCACCTCTCACCTGCAGGGTTAGGGGTTTGCATCCGGTTTAAATCCGGTCTGTGTGCGCGGAGCTTGCAGATTCTTCCCGTGTTTGCTGGGTTTCCTCCGGTTAATCCGGTTTCCTCCCACAGTCCAAAGATCTACAGTGTAGGCTGATTTAGTGTTTCCAAATTACCCTTCGTACAGGATTGGGTGTGAGTGTGTGTGTGTAATTATGCCCTGCGGATGGTTGGCACCCCTCGTTCAGGATGTACCCTGCCTTGTGCCAGGAGTTTCCTGGGATAGACTCCAGGCTTCCATCGACCCTACACAGGATAAGCGGTATAGATGAGTGATGAATGGATGCTTTAGCACAAAACTGAGTCGTGTCTCTTTAGCGTTTTGGCTCAATCGTGAATCAGAGAGACAAAATGTTAATAAAGGCCAAGATAAGAAGTTGTTCAAGGCTGCGTCAGAAAAAGAGAACAACTTTGAATTCTCATTCGTCATTTTTTTTTTCCTTTTTGAATCGCATATGTGATAGTTTTGCAACTCACTGTATGAAAGGTCATGCACTAATAATGTTATTGGATAGAGAGAAATTAAGGAAACAGTTACTAAGAGAATAGTTTCAACAATTTTTGTTTGAAGAATGTATCATTTTCATATATAAAAACAAAACTCTGTGAATCACAAGTAGACTGTTAATTCGTTTAATTTTTTTGAGCATGGCGATTTTCAATTCAGTTTGCACTAATAGCACTAATGCATATTGCCTGATTTTGTCCTGTTTCGACGCATTAACCTACTAAAAGTATCTAATAAACACTAAAAAGTGGTGTAATTAATCTTGGTCTTGGTTGCTTAAATGACATGTCTCATACAAAGCGTTAATCTTTTTCTCCTCTAAAGCTTCCGCTTCACACTCCAGTCCAGTAGATGGCAGTATTACACACATTGCCCATAAACTCAACAGAAGAAAAAAAACCAACATTCTCAAAAAATGTGCGTATTTATAACAGACGAACACAGTTTGTATTTTTAATTTTTAAATTTTTTTTTATATTTGTAAGTTTACTTGAATAATAATAATAATAATAATAATTTTTTAAAAAGGCGAATTGATCCTCACTTGAAATTCAGTTTTGCCTGTGGTATAGCGCTCGCCCCATCATCCGGAGATCGCGAGTTTGATTCCCGGGTGATGATGTGGCCTCTCGCAGCTGGAGGTCTAGAGAGAGCTGATTGGCCGAGCTCTCTGAGGGGAGGGATGAGAGGTACTTAGTGCTCCCACATTAATCACGGCTATACAGCCAGTCAGGGGCGTCTGTGAGCTCACGCAAGCGGAAGGAGTGGATAGCGCTGTCCTCCGAGTGTATTACTCCACCCCCAACGGTGCGCGAGCGAGCGAGTTCGAAAAGATGCGGCTGGTTGGCGTCGCGTGGTTCGGAGGAAACGTGTGATAGTCTTCGGCCCTACCGGCTGAGTGGTAGTAGTAGCCTTAACGTGGGAGCCCCCTAGTGACGGGGAGGAATTGGACACGACTAAATCAGGGAGAAAATTGGGGAAAAAAAATTAAGTTTTAATTTAAAAAGTTAAATATATTAAATCGTACAGCTCTAGTTATATTGTGCTGTCTTTCAGTTGGTGGGTTTTAGATTTTTAACCAAAAAATCTCGTTAACTGCCAGCGAGAGATTCATATGAATAACAATACTTGGAGACCGTTCATTTCTGCGCAAGACCGAAGAGTTCCTTTATGAGGTGTAATTTTAGTCTGTGACAGAAAAATCAAGGCAAAAAATTGAAAATTAAATTCCAGCAAAGTTGAGTCCTGGAAGGCTCGGTAAAAAAAAAAAAAAGATTTGTGAATAATGAGCTCGTATTCCCTGTTCTTTTACTGAGCCAAAGTGTCTTGATGGAGTATTTCCAAAGAGACAGCATGCGTTTCTCGGATGAAAGAAGGAGTGACGTAGATCCGTGATTGAGGTGCTATCTGATCTCGCTCACTTACTGAACACAATAGGACCTACAGTACAGTTTGACAGTGAAATCCCTCACCGATCACTGTTTTGGGCTTCAGTTGACCTTTACTTGTCCCGGGTTTTTTTGTGAAGGACAGCACTGTTGGCTATTAACAGCTTTGTTTTTGGTATATACTTAGGTAGTGCCAGAGATCTTGTGTAAACCAGCCTGAGGAGTATGCCTCGTTATCACCATGTTAGATCTGTGTCGGGGATCTTCCTCACCTCGCTGAGTCTCCTGTCCCACTCAGCACAACGTTGTGCTGCTGTTCGTGCTTTCTGGCTGTAATGCTCCAGTGAAGAGCTGTGCTGAGTGCTTCCTATACATTTTTTTTTTTTTTTTTTTTTTTTTTTAACAAGACAAACATTTCCAGGCTGCACTGCAGTATCTGCTGCCGATCTTTCGGCACTCTAGCTCAGCTCTTTGAATTAATGACAGGGTGCCAAGACTTCAAGTCATCACCTTCAGTAATGTTCACACTCAGTTGTTTAATGTTAGTCACCCGTTATTTCTTGCTTGAGAATCTGAAGGTGAGAAGCCTTACTCTACTGCTATTTGTGTTGTGTCTGGAAGTCTGTACATGATCCTGCTCCTCTCCCTCTCCCTTACCACCCGTTCCCACTCATTCTTTGGATTTTAGTAGGTCAGTGGTTTCCAGGCGTGGAAATCTGGAACATCGTTAACGAGCTTTAAACCTAATTGCGGTGCCTGAACTTGTCGGATCAGGAGACCTGTCTGCGCAAAGTCAATCACACAATTTGGTTTTGCTTTTTCATTATCAGGGTAACGATGCCCTGCAGGACTGAAACGTCCTGCGCGCTTCACACGTCTCGGACGTCATGGTCATATTTTCGTTGTCTCTCCCCACGAATTGAGTGCGCTTTCCAGTCCAGTTCTTCAAGCTGTGTGAAAGGAATAACAATCATGTGGCCTTTATGCATGCTCAGCGTCCAGCTGGTCACTTTTCCGTTCCTTTTGTCAGATATTCTCCGGCCGAGGACAGAAGAAAATAAACCCAGAGGGAAGAGGCCCAGGGCTGGGGACTTGGACAACTGTGCACTTTGCATCAATAGTTCTGGAGTATGATTTTTATTTTTTTTGGATTCGGATCAGTGCCAATATAAAGCATTTCTACTTTTTTGTTACTACTTTCTTATTTAAATGGTGTCTATTCAAATAATGTTTCAAGGTGGGGTCAAATTCCTTTCAACCAGCACTCAAGTTGCATTTTAAGTGCTTGAAGGATTTGATGTTTTTGATTTTATAGCACCTGAACTATGCGGTGCAACAGAAGGTGAAATTTGTCATCTTTAAATGTTAACTGTTATGCAGTTAGTTGTAGACATTCAGATGGGTATATATGGGTAAAAAAAAAAACATCTTTTTACATTTTTGTATTGGTGAAATCTTCAAGTCAATTCGATTTTCCTCCCTAACACGAGCTCATATAAGCAGAAAGCTCCCCTGGGTTGTTGCTCAGCTCTGCTGTTCTCTGGCAGGGGCGTGGCTCAGCAGGAGCTCATTCACATAGATACTGAAGCAGCGTGTTTGAAGGAGGAGTGCCACAGAGAGGTAGAGGTTATTAAAGCTGGAGTATCATCACACACACACACACACACACACACACACACACACACACACACACACACACACAAACATTCTTTGGGGGAAGTCTGAGACCTGTATTAACTTGTTTAAAAAATAGCAAAATTTTATACCTTTAAGCAAAAAAAATAACTCACAAGGATGAATCACATGAGTTGTATATTACGTTGAAAAATTTGCACTACATGGGATCCATTTATAAATCCTTTATCCTTGATATTCCTTCATGCAATAATTAATATTAATTTTCTCAACATGCTGAATCCCGAATCCCTTTTACAGAGTATATCGGCTATAATGCGCAGGTTCAATGCAAATCTAAAATAAAACTACTATATACAGTATGTAGTATTATACTACTATATGGAGAGGGGTTCAAGTCAAACCGGGACTTTTTATTGTGCAGAATAACAGAACACAGTTATGAGAGTAAAAACTCCCTTTATTTCTCTATATAATCTCTATATAAACACTACACTAATGCACTTATTCCAGCATTTCACTAGTGCTTGGATAGCATCAGGATAGAAAGATTTCCCAGTACATCCGGAGCCATGGTCAGATTGTTTGTTTACTTCACATCTGAAGCACTGGCCTCCCAGGAACTCCTTTAATGGCCCAAACCTGTGGAAATGGCCTGGAGCGAGGTCAGGACTGTTGGGAGGACGTGGCAACAATCAGTTCCTGTAACGTGCAAGCGGTGTTGGTGAACAATTGTGTGTACAGTTCCCATAGACATGAATTTCTTAAACAAACTGGTGACAGATTATCCATCATCCTGATTAAGGATCAGGAGATCCTTGAAAGCTCGCTGAATGTTCATGGGAGCGATTGCAGAGGGCTCTGAGCCACCTTGGCTGGACCGTCATTCACAGGCGTACAGATTTCTTTAAACCCTTCGCACCATTCAAATGTTTTACCGTGGCTAGTGATTTTTACACCCTGATTCACAAGTAATTTTATCACAATCCAAGTTTAACTTGAACGCCCATCGTATAAACTATGATGTTGATAAGTGTCCTGGAACTTTCCTAGATTAAGCCAGTCATGGGTCATTGGGTTGAACAGTTTAGGAAATGTGCGACATCCTTTAGGCAACTGGCAAGTACAAGTCGAACGTCTGTGTTCAAAACTACTGCTTATGTTTACTGATTTTACTGATAGTTTAATACTAAAAAAGTATTTAAATAGTGCAGACGGTTTCTTTTGTAAATGGGTGTGGCGTTACTTTTACATCCTGTTTGTTTGTTTTTTTCTTTGGGAGTGGTGATCTTTTTTGAACATGCTATTCGAGGTCATAATGGTGTCTAGGTTTATTTGTTTCAGGCTTTGCCGTCTTTAATATCCCAGTTTCAGGTGTGGACCCTAAGGCATGAGAACGTTTCCAATAGACCGTGTGACACGTTGTGTGAGGAGGGCAGTCTGCCTTAATCATGTCGTTCACTCTTCAGATGGGATGGGTGGAAGGCCAAAAACGGACTCGAGTGCAGGGGATGAGGCTGGCCTTTTGGCTCTCGGTTATTAGGGTTAAGCTCGTCATGAGGTTTGTTTTCAAGTCTATATATTTCCTATATTTTAGGAAATAGATTTGCAGGCTGTGATCTGTGCAAGCATTGATCTGTTCTGTTCAAATTGAGGTTTGCGTGCCTCTTGAGTTATTTATACAAGTGGCTAATTCTGTCTCAGTGGCTACAGATGTGGATCCAACCCACAATCGTTAGTTCACATGAGCATGAGTAAGTTTGAACAATCTGTTTTACTGGTTTGGTCATACTAGCTTTTTCTGCTTTTGTCCACTTCCCATGTCCACTGCTTTTGGCGTGTGATTGGCTAGAACGCATTCTTATTGCATACCACATTATTCAAGTATATTATATAAAGCATTCAAACATATAATTGTAGTACATAATACATAAAACCACACTGAATCGTGGAGTTTTTTTAATTTTTATTTTTTTATGCCGGCTCATTAGAGGATTTTTTTTTTCTTTAAACAACATAGTCATTTGACATAAAGCAAAGTCAGTATAATGTTCTCATGTATTATATTATCCAATACTACTACTATTACGTCTATTAATAACATAAAGTACTGTTTGTACCTCTAATCAGGCTTGCCTGAGGCAGTTTAATGTACTGTGGCAGTAAACAGGAACTTGTTTCAGCGCCATTTGATTAGAAATGTTGTGAAAAAATGACCATTTTTTTATTTTTATATAACTGAATCATTTATAAATGATAGAAGGTAAAGTGCACTAAAAGTGAAGAGCTGCTTGTGTGCGTCTACATGAGAGACCAGAGAAAGCGAGAGCGTGTCGGAATTACATTCCTGAAATAGCAGGGAGATTTCGGGGCGGAGTCAGGAAAGAGGAAGTAACACAACGTGCAGCGAGACTTGATTCAAAAAGCAGGAAATGTGAGAACAGAAAGCTGGCCTCACTCAATACACGCAGACACACAATGCTGCTTTGAGGTTGTGTCATGTTTCCCCAGCCGACAATAAAGTCAGTGAAACAAGAAGCTCACAGGCCGGGCAGCTCCGCCCAGAGCTGATTTTTCCATCACATACCCAGCTGATGAAAACTGCACTGGCTGTCCGTGGCATTCCCTGCGCAGGATAGAGCTGTTTAATGGAGCCTGGCCAAGTGCGCTGTTCCTCCTCATCTTCTGCCCCACTTTCAGCTCTGGCCTTTTCATTGCTGATGCTGTAGAGCCGCGAGCATCGCTCTACTTCTCCCACACTGTGACGCAGCAGACATGTCCAAGTTTATGGATCAAAAGTATACTATTTAGTCAGTAAATGCCATTAGGTACTTTTAAACTGCACTAGAAATAATACAGAGTGTGATTGTTCATAAAGTACGCTTTTGTTATGTAACTTTGTTTCATAGGGGCTTGTTAATGAAGTGGACTGTTGGGGATAAAACAGGATACAGATATGGATATTTGTATGTATAGTTTTAAGCTCGAGCCTTTATGATGGTATATTATTAATTCATGATAAAGTAGCGGCACAAATGAGAAGCATCATGTTGTAAGGATGAGAAGGAAAATGGACCAAGCGATACAATATTATCGAAAACCTACAATAGATGTCGATTCGATTTGCATTGCTATTTGTTTTATCATCACGATTTTATACATAGGCTATAATATGATTTTTTTTTTCTTCAAATGTCGTTACATTTCTAAACAAATCTAGCAAATGATTTGTTAATGCCACAAAAGATGCCATTCTGTCTTCCAGAATTTAGCATGTGCCATCTGCAGGATTTTAGAGGAACTACAACATATTACCACCTCAAATGCAAGCATATATAAATAAAAAATGTATTTAAAAAAAATCAGAGTCAGTGTGCAGCGAGACAGAAATTGCCATATGAACGGATTATTATGCGTAACTGAATAGATTTTTTTTTTCCTTTACCCATCTTTGTCATCTTCTGGTATTGGGTATTTTGGCTTTGCATTGACTATATCTAGGTCAGTTTATGAGAATTTGTAGCTGGAGTTGGTGAGTAGAGTGGAGTTGGAATAAACCGTTATCGCTCTTGCTTTTGACTTCAAGGCCCACTAGAACCGTCATAATGGCAAGGATAGCACTGTTAGGCATTTTCCACACTTGCACAAAAACTGTGTGCTTTTTTTTATTTTTCACTTTTTAGCTTCACATCATCTCAGTTTTATTGCTATGAGATATTTGGCCAGAGTAACATCTGGCATCTCAGTATAGTGCCCAAGATGTTTACTCCAGCTGTATAAACCGCAATATAATTAGCGTTACAGTCCAATGAAGCAGCCTAATGCTGTCCCAGTTTCATGTGCTGTAGGAGTGTGTTTTTTCCCTTCGCCTCGCGAGCCTTGTTTAATCGTGCTAATAGCCGTCACACAGAATCTTGGGTCACTCGGGACGTCGGTTTATTTCACTGTAAATGCTTGTCGATATGCAGAAGCATGTTGGCACAGCCTGTTTTGGTTGCTTCACAGGATCGTGTCTGAACACGTCGGTGGCGGCGTGCGCCCCATCGTGCCGCCTGAACTCGGTAGTGTTTCAGCTCAGGGAGATTAGAACGGATTGGCTGCGGCCACGTGGTGCTTTGATTTGCTTTGGGGGAAGAGGTGTATCCTCCTCCCCATGGGTTGTAAATCAAGAGAAGGTAAAACTTGTATATGGATTACATATCCATATATGTATGTACAGTATACGAGATTAGATTACGCTTTAGGGTCGGGTTTTGTTACCCTTAGTACTGTAGACACTAATGATTATGGGTTAAGATGGGATTTTTTTTTTCGAGGGCGCGTGTACAGGCATGTGTTTACATGGGTGCGAATGCGTTTGCCCTGCCAAATTTAAAGTGATGGTATTTGCTATGGTAAATCGTGCATGAGCCCGACACCTGACGCACCTCTGATGTTCATGTAGACGACACACCTGGATCTTTTGTCATCACAGAGTGGATCTAGTGTCTGGGAGATTACAGGGGGAAGTGCAGTAGTGCTTGTGAGCCGTTTGTTATGCTAGAACAGCATTCTCTCTCTCTGCTTTCACACTAAGCATTTTTTATCTACAGAAAAATGACTCGCTCGTTGTGGCTTACACAGCATGCAGACTGTAACCATAACAACGCTCTCACTACTGCAGCCTTCTGTTTCTGCTGGCTAATTATCTATGCTAGTTAATCTTCCTAGATTTATTAGATCGAGTTCTCGGTATAACTCCAGCGAGGAGGAGGTTTCGTGTGTGTCGGGATTAAAATATCTTCAGTTTTACATATTGTTAATCTCAATCAAGCACTAACAAGACACATTTTTTTACCATCCTGCTGTCCAGTGTTTTTTGCGCTTGGCCCCCGAGCTGCGTCTTGATTGGTCAGGTGATAAAATTACTTGGCAGTTTTCTGGAAATTGGCACACTGAGAGGTGTTTGTTTGGGCCTCAGGATAGGGCAGGGCAGAGGGTAAAATGTCTAGGAATGAGTCATTTTGGCTTATGAAATTATGAAATAATGCCCTATATGATACTTACAGAGACATAGGAACATTTTTACACCAGTATTGACTGTATATACAATGTTGTGAAAAAGTATTTGTAATTTCTATTTTTTTGCGTAGTTGTCACACTTAAATTATTCCGATTTTTATACTGCACAAAGAAAACCCACGTAACTACAAAGTGCCCCCCCCCTTACTAAATCATAATAAATTGTCAAAGCTGAGTTAACACACCCAAGCCCGGTTACTGCCAGACCTGTTGAATAAAAAAAATAATAACTTGAGAAAAGCACAATAATTAATATGCATGTAAATGGTAGGGGCAGTGTAGTAAGCAGGCATGTCAAAAGTGGTGGAAAGTTTTGAGGAGGATCTTTATCACCGCACAGAGACAAATGTGCTCATCAAGACATAGCACTTTATCTCCTGCCAAACTATCTCGTACATCTGAGCTGGAATCGTTCTGGAATCCTCTGATAACACACGTAGTAGGATATAGGCAAGTATGTGAACGTATATGCTCATGATGGTCCCGGATGACTATTTGAATGCATGGTTTAAAAGAAAGCATATTTCAGACTAGGGCTGCATGATTAATCAGAAAAAGAAAAAAAAAAAAAGTCATGCATAAATTTGATCCATAAATTTTTTTTTTTCACTTGAGTGCGATTAAATTTTTGTTGAAAAAATGAGAATCGTGTGAAAGAATCGTGATTTACATTTTAGCAAGAATCATGCAGCCTGTCTAGTGACGTTCAACAAGGGTGGGTGAACTGAGTGTTGAGGTGCTAGCCGTGCACGTTTATGTCACTCACCAAATGCAGCTCTCCATTCAGAATTCCCTATCTCACTATCTTTTCTCACTGACAAGGTGATTAACTGAGCTGCATTTCAGGAAAAAAAAGTGCTTTCACGCTTTAGGATTGGTTCCTATTTCAGAGCTCTGGCCACCTAAGCAGCCATAGACAGACATGAAATTAGGTAGAATTTGCCACAAAAAAGTGTAATATCACTTTGAAAAAATGTCATGCGATACAAGAATAGACACCTGGCACTGCTCATTAGTCACAATCTCATCCGATCCTTCAGTTCATTGTTTTTAGCAGGAACTAAGCGTGGTGTGTGCATCTGATCTGCTCTGCTTCTGTACAAGCTATTAGTCGTTTAAACCTTGCAATTCTGCACACATCACATTGGAGACCATCAGACCCTCTTTCTGCGAGGGTGGCGGGGGGGGGGGGGAGGGGGGCGTCTTGGCTTTCTCTCTATTTACTCAGATTTTGTCTCACCCCTGTCATTACCTCTCCTCTGGCTTAATAGTGTGACCACGCCAACCTTCAAATTCCACCTCCGTTCCTTTCATTCAGAACACTGAGGACTGAAAGCACAGGGTTCCCGCCTTGAAGAGGGTGTGTGAATGAGGCGACAGGGCATCCGAGCATATAATTCGAATCAACCGTTACCGTAGGACCTTTAAATAATTGAATAAATAAAGCTTTTCTTCAAAGTGCTAATCGAATACAGCTCATTCTGATATTGTCTAAAAATGGCACTTGTTTTTCGATTGGACTGAATTTGTGTCTGACTTACTAAGATTGATTGTCGCGGGGCCAGTCTGAGAATATTTGAGCCCCCTCCTTCACCTTTGACCCTTTCTATAGCACTGTTGGCAAGCTGCACGCTGCCGGGTCCCAGGGGGCTTCAGTGACTCTCAGGGTTTTTGTGTGTGTGTGTGTGTGTGTGTGTGTGTGTGTGTGTGTGTGTGTGTGTGTGTGTGTGTGTGTGTGTGTGTGTGTGTGTGTGTGTGTGTGCGCACTTGCGCGTGGATACGTGGTGATTCTATCGAGTTCAATATTCCAAAATGCAATATTGATCCCTTATCTTTAGAGATACCACAATTTCCAGTTTACCTCTGTCCTCAGTTTTCTGCATCAGTTTTTAAACTGTGCAATTAGTCCTTGTTCCGATATTTCTGAATAAATAAAAAGCTTGTCACAGCATTTTCAGATTTCAGCTTCTTTCTCGTAATTGCAGTGGGATCCCACACATTGAGTGGAGAGTCTTGGCTAAAGCCTCTTGTTTGCCGTGGTTTTGTTCAGTAACTCGCTTTAAGCCAAGCTCAAATAAACCTTACCTGTTACGGTACTATACAGTCAAATGAGTACAATAAAACCGTACTCGCTGTTTACATGCAATTTTACTTTAAACCATGTCAGAGCAAAGCAAGAACCGCAGCAGCCTAATCGTTCCCATGTTATACATTTGTATAGATGTACATATTGATGATTGAAGAGAAGCATTTTTAAGTACTTTTTATCTGTCCAGCTTCCATTGTTGTCTCAATCAAGAAAAATCATCACGTATAACGATCCCAGTATAACATAGCAGTAATTGAAAATGAGTCAAGGTCAAAAAAAAAAAAAATACAGATGAATTTTTCATTCCATCCCTAACGGTCACTAGATGTTTTGGACATGACACTAGGTTTAGCTGCAGTTTGTGCTGTGGCTGTTTCACCCATGACTCAGACTGCTGGTTTGCAGCTCCAGGCGTGTTTAGTACATCTTGTTACGAGACTTTGCTCCAGTGAAGTGCAGGCCATGAAGCGCTCCAGCCTCACTCCACATCCTAGCACTCCTACATCGCCTATTATCACACACATGTGCACATCAATAGAGAGAGTGGGGGGAGCAACAAACGCGGAGTAGAAAAAAAGCCCCGGAGGAGAGGGGGAGGAGATGCAGGAAGCAGTGGTGTGTAGTGAATGAATCAAAGTCGTCTTGCTCTTGGTGCCGCAGCAGATTTCAGTGAGGAACAGGGGTGGAATCAGGGGTCGTCATTGTCACACCTTTAATACAGGAGCAGAGGTAGTGACGCGGGCGACATGCGGTCGGTGTTAAAGGGAAAGCATCCGCATTTGCAGGACTGTGGTCTGATGTATGGAGATGTGCGATCTGTTCGGTTTAAACACTTAGGACGTTTTCACATTAGGCACGATTGATTTGTACCGTGCCCAGGAATGATCGCTTCCCCCACCCCTCACTCTCCTGCAGCCAGCATTCACAATGTTTTTGCACCCTGTTCTCGGGTACGCTTGCATATTTACACTCTTGGATACAAAAGACGGCAATATGCACCTGGTTGGTTTGCGAGCTGCCATTAAACACAAGAAAAGGCCCGTAAGGTGAAAATGCTCTTAATTAATTCTGAATCTGTAGTGCTTCAAAAACAATCAGCTGAGACTGGGACTGATCAGCAGGGCTAGGCTTATTTTTGGATCACGTTAAAATATTCAAGTGTTTCAAAGTGCAACAGATGGCACTGGGTTCATTGTAGCATCAGGCGATGCAGTAAAATGAAAAAATAAACTTTTTCAGGATAATCCCTCCTTCTGCGTTATGATTTGCTTAGAAGAATTTGGTTTAGTCTGTGATTAATTAGACAGGCTTTGTTAGGTGGTTTTCTTGAGTGAAACTTGCTCATCAGTATGTAAAAGAAATCAAAAAGTGCAGTGCTGTGCAATTTAAAAATTGCATGACTGACTTCTGTTACACTGGATACACTGGATTTATGGAACACTGACGACCACTAACAGGACGACCACACCTCTGCTAACGCACATATCAGTATGATTCCATTTCATACTTCATGTGTTAATCATACTGCTGCTGTCATACCTACACAACATATTTTTACACTTCTATAGTCCTAAACTTTTATATTTCAGAGTTTATAATTTTTATAATTTATTTTTTTTTAATAGTCCCGGCCAAAACATGGTATTGGCGCTAAAGTGTCTCACCTAGGTGAAAAAGTAAATTTTCAAATAGGATCATATAACACCATTTTTCACAATTCTTAATGTTTATCATCTCCTGATCCATGCTTCGGCCGGTGTGTCTTATTAGTAAATATGCATACACATTAATATTTTTAGCAGATAAAAAGAACCACATTTGCTAAATACTGAAAAATGGCCATTTTTCGGGCACTTATTGAATAATCTCTCCAAAACAGCTGAAGTTAGTAACTTTAGGGAAGCAGGATTTGTTTGTGTTGCATAAACATTCTTTTTTTATTACATGTATGACATAAAAACAATAAAATCAGCACTAATACTGTGTTTTGGCTGTCTGTATAATTTACCCTTCTATTTTTTCCTATCTTCATTTTTTATCTGTAAATTTTGTAAATGGTTACAATTTATTTTATTTTATTTTTATTGAAAAATCATTTTTTTTCCAATTTGTGCAATTTATTTAATCGTACTGAAGTCTTTCTGTTTATGTCTCAAGCAGTTGTATAAGTATTTCCCTGCATAGTTGTGTATGTTGCAAATGAAAATATCAAACCCTTGCTAAACTAATGGCACTGCAGTCCAAATTTTCTGTCTGACTGAAAGTGTTTATTTGAGCTCAGGTTCTCCTCTAGGCTTAAAAAAAAAGTGAGGTCTCTAAACCATAGATAAACGTTCATCAGTGGCCCCTGAGAGGCCGGTGTGTCTTCAGAACAATGTTTATAGAACGAAGCCCATGTTATAAATAATTACTTTAAACCTGCTCCTGTTTGCCCAGAGGTGAAGGAGAGACAAAAGGGGTAGGGTCGACGGAGGAGGTTAAGAGGATCATGAGAGAGAGAGTGAGACAGGGTAAAACAGGTGTTTCTTTTTTAAAAAGTAAGATGAAACAAATATTGTGGAGCAGGAGCCTGGCGGTGAGGGGAAGGAGTGTATGGTGGAGCGGAGCTTAGGATGGATAGCAATTTAATACAGTTATTTTTTTCTCTCAGCTGCTTTCGCAGTTGTCCCGTGTGCACTCGGATTCAAGGGTGTGTCTGTTCAAGTGCGCACTTGGAACAGGACTCAATGAAAGCACAGACATGCTCGCAGGAGGGCGCATAGACACTGACTATAGGGTTCTGAGCTGGCAGTTTGAATGACAGCTGCTCCTCAGGCTGAATATGATACTGTGTGATTGAGTGCAATGGAATTTCAGGCCAGGATTGTAGTTAAAATTATGCTGATGTGCAGTCAGATGCAAGACAGAGTGATGTCATGAGGATGCCTTCGACACATCCAACACTAGGAGTTAAAAAGGGGTAGCAGGTTTATAACGTAAATAAAAAATCCTGTCGTGGTTATGAATTTTTGGCTGATGATTTATTGATGACTTTTTACTGTGTATAGAATCGGCAGTGGCCAATTGAGATTAGATACAGTTTGAATGTTTGTGTCTACTGTATGTTGTGAAATGAATGTGTTAACACACTCGTACACATTTGGTTTCTTATATTTTCAGCAGCTAATTGAAATGAATCTACATCCATCTTTATGCATAAACTATCCTGTTGCACCCAAGTACTTACTGGTGATCGTGGATACTAGAGGTAATTAGTGTGGGTCTCTAGTACGCAGAGCACATTTGATTTGATAAATTCAGGAACCAAAAGTCAGACAGGTGTGAACAGTTTAGAAATACAGACTTGTATGTGTATACACAGTGACCGGGAATCACCATGGCCAAACCTATACAATATTGCGATACCTCTAGGTGCTGATTCGATCTGAACATGCGATTCTATAAGTATCTTGATTTTTATGCATTTTATGTTTTTTAATAAGAAGTGAGTGAACAATAGCAACTTCCCCATTCTAATCAGTGAGACGATGGATGTCATTGACTGAGCATGTGTACTGTGTGCTTGTTGCATTCAAAATGACCCTTAAAACATAATATTTAGGACGTGCAACAGTTCTTTATTAAACCTTTCTTTACTATTGCACGAAGGATATAAGCCTAACCACTTCATACTGTGACGAAAAACAAAATTAAATCCATTGCTGAAAAAAAAAAAGTTCAAAAAGAACATGTAAAGACACGAATATGCCATTTCAAACTCATGTTACATTTCATATTAATGTGACTTCAGCTTTGTCCCGTTACTTATCACACACAGCTGCTGAACCCAGTGAGTGACAGAAAACCATGACAAAGCAGGTGTGTGTGCATACATGACTCTTGTGCATTCTCTTAAACAGCTGCCTCTCCACCTGGAATGTGCCACTGTCATGACACTATGCGAGACTGGAGACATATCCCTGTCTCCTTGTAGGGCTTCTCCTGCCTGAGGGTTTTATTACATGTCTAGGGCTGCACTGCGCTTTTGGTGTGTCCCGACCTCCTGGGCGTTGGTTCACTCTCCCGCTGTGTGTGGAAATGGGTCAGCTTTCCCTCAGGGACTCGCTGGCATTTCTGACATTTGTCTGAAACCTTCACTTTGAACAGGTGCCTTTTTTTTTTTTTTTCTCAAGGCTGTGTGTCATTTTAGTTTATTTATGTTGCACAGAAACGGTCTTCTAGTATTAGATGTATTGTATCACTCAAGGTGGTTGAGAAGATTTCTACATTTCGGCTGTTCCTCCATATTGTTCTACTACTCTTTTAAACATCATCCTTTCCTTATATACCCCACTGCAAGCCTTCCACCATTCTCTATTTTTTTTTTTTTTTTTTTTACTGGAGCAAGGAAGGACAAATCGCTAGCGTGGGCACCCAGGGAAAGATTTTCTATTCAGACACTGACATTTTATCTGCCGTTGTCTGGCTGATAACCAGAAATAGAAAAACTAACTCATGAATTTCTATGAATAGTCAAGACTTTTTGGGAACTGCTATTAGAATACCTGTGATTACAGAAGCTACAAACCTGCTGCAAACATCGTCATACACAGTGTAGTATCTATTAGAGCATGCTCCGTAATAGTTCACTGCAATTCAAGGTTGGATTGAGCCATTTTAGCGTTCCATGAGAGGGTTGGTTTTGACAGCGCAATACTCAACAGCTGCTCTATTTTTCAGTCTGTCTACGTTTCAGATTTTTTGATGAGTTGAATTTGTGCTAAATTGCGACGAGTTGTATCACATTCTGACAAACCTAGTACTCTAACAGTTGACAGGTAATCATGGCAGGTCTTAGGCTGTTCTTAGGCTGTTCTTAGGAAGTTCTTAGGAAGTTCTTAGGAAGTTCTTAGGAAGTTCTTAGGAAGTTCTTAGGCAGTTCTGGATGTAGCAATGTAGCATTTAGGTGATTTAAGGTGTTGTGACATCACTAATTCGGGCAACCAAGAACCACCAAGAATTTCGACTTAGTGCTCACTATTCAGCATTACAATACGTTAACTACCACGTATTAGCTTATTCATGTAGGTTTCCAGGCAACTGAAACACAGAACTGAGCAGCTTTTACTTGAGCTAGCTGATGGATTTATGATTAGACCACCCCGTGGTACTGAACATTGTGTTTGTGCATGTGTGTGTGTTTAAGAGTGAGGGGACATTGGGTATTATTCCTTTGTCTATTTGCTCATATTGATACAGGTGAGCAAAAATACACCACAACACACTCAGACACATAAATATTGGCACCCCATTTATGTAGAATCTAATTGTAGCATACAATGACATTTGCCCTCTAACTTGCTCTCTGCAGGAGGTCATGATCTGGATCGAGAACATCATGACTTTTTTGCTCATACACCAACATTTAAAGTCGGTTATGTTTCATCCTCTATCAGATCATTCTGATAGGGGGGGGGGGGGGGGGGATATATCGGCCGTTTCTGTGGCAGTTGCGTACACATGGGAAACAACCCTGCTCAAGCGTCCAAGAGTGGCAGGCCGGTGGCATTGGGGCTTGAACTGGGGACCTCAGTCGAACATCTTAACCACTGAGCTACCCCTGGCCCGTTATGATTTTCCAGAAGGCTTCTAATACTTAGTAGTTTGATGTGGAGGATTTGGAACAGGAATTTCTCAAAATGCTACTGAAAAGAAGACCACCCTGTTAGGCCCTCTGTCTGCTCTACCTGTAGATATCAGTCTCGCTCATCTTACTGGAGCCCTGCACCTAAGCATGTGCCCCTCTGTCTCTCAGTCTCTCTCCGGCTGTCTTTCTATCTGATTGTTTTCTGTCTCTGTCTGCCTGTCTCTCCTTTTTTTTTCTCACTGACTTGTACATTTTTTTGCTTGTATGTCTCTTTTTCTGTTTGTTGTCTCTTTTTTTCTGGGTTTTGGGTTGTTACATGGCACATTTTTAGCTTTAGTTTACTAGGGATATACATTTCTAAGTAACAAAAAAACTCTTTCATTAATTCTCTATGATTATTTATTGTGTATTGTGACTATATCTTCCAACGGGTATGGTCTGATATGTCTGCCAGATCACCCAACTCTCTTTCTATATGGTCGATGTGTATTTTTCCCCATAACAGCTGGTAATTTATAGTCCACATCTGAAGTCTGCCATTAGCTGCAAATAAAGACGTATTTCTCTCGCCTGTCTCTGGACTTTCTGTGTTCGGACAGCAGCTCATAAGTGCTACTGGATACAAGATGTTAAACGATGATGAATGTGTCAGGGTGATGTGCGAAATTTCAAACCGAGTTGGTGTTTGAAAAAATAAAAGGTTCTCTATTTATGATGCCCAGCCCCCAGTTAAGCTTGCTTCATGTTCTCATAACATGGCCTTGCCAGTGTGACCGTAATAGAGATTTATATGGAACTATAACATGTAATGGTGTTTGGGGCCCTGTGCCAAATATGAACGCATTATCCTGAAGATATCCTGATAAGCTGTTCTAAACAGGTACAAATGCAGATATTTTTTTATCTTCCCAGACATCTGGTTTTTACTTTCATGTAGGTGATGTATGCAGCGGTCATATCTGAAGTGCAGAAAAAAAACAAAACATCCATTTATGTGCTATGTGATATGCATTGGCCCAGACCCTATCCCAGGGAACTCTTGGTACATCCTGGACGGGGTGCTAATCCTTCACAGGGCACCAGCACTACCCACACTCTCACACTCACTCAAACACTACGGCCAAATTGGAAATGAGATTTATGCCTACTTATGCTTACTTTGCATGTCTTTGGACTGTGGGAGGAGACCAGAGTACCCAGAGGGAACCCGCCAGGCGCGGGGAGAACATGTAAACTTCACACGTGTGCCGATCTGAAGCCGGGATTCAAACCCCCAACCTTTACTGACACTTTACTGGGTTCAATCATGTATTTTTAGTAACTGCCTGGTCAGGTTCATGGTTATCTTAGCAGGAAATGGAGCTAACCAAATTTCCAAATGTTCCCTTGGGTATAAACACAAATAATGATTATGTGCAGAGGAATAAAAAAAAAAAAATCATGCATATCGTTATATTCCAAAAAGTAAATTGGAAAAATGCTTCCTGCTTAGGCCACTCTCATTAGTAGGAATATTTGGAGCACTAATGAGATACAGATTGCATTGCGTTACACTGTTACACTCTTATACTTATAAAGCCAACTTTATTACAATATAAAAAACAAAAAAATAATAAATTCAGCATTGGATGATCAAAATCACATCTGACACAACTACTCTCAAGTGTAACTCTGACTTCGTGCTTGCATAATATGGGTCTATGTGGTTGAATTTCCTAACCTCAGTTTTTATTTTTAGTCTCGCTACGGGGGGGGGGGGGGGGGCCGTCACGACTAATCAGTATCTTCTGTTCTGACCCTTCTTTGTGGTGCTACTTGTGACCTACATTGTGGTGTGTTTGCATCCTGTCTTTCACTCCTCTCTTTTGAATCGCTGGGAAGAAATCAGCATTGATGTCCTGTCCTTTCATAACCTCTTCAACATGAAGTCTGTTCAGCAGCCAGTGATTTTTACTTTTTTTCCCCCTTCCCTCTCTCTTCTTCTTTCTGCTTCTTTTAGTTTCCCTTCATGACTTTGTTCGGAGCAGACTGTCTCTAGCTCTCTAGATAAATGCCTTATTGTTCAGTAGTGTGTGTTTTTGTGTGCTTCTATTTATGCGTCTGTCTTTCACCTCACCACCCAGACCCACTTGTGTATGGTAGGGCTGGATCATCTGACAGCCTAATCTTGAGATCCTCATAAATTATGTTGCATTTTTTAAAATATAGTGTAAGTATAGTGATATTTTTTTATAGCTTGTAAGTCTAATCTATAACTGGAAACATCTGATTTGCTTTTGCTTTTTCCCCCCTCCGAACGTGTGTCTTTGTTGCAATTACAGGTTCTCTCAGATCCTGATTTGACTTTGATTTTGCATTTCATTTAGAGCATTAGATTATCTCAATTCATTTAACTCCATCTAGCATCTCTTTCTTCTTGGCTTATTGCCAGTCTGTTGATAAATCACCTGAGCGTGTGTGAGTATGTGTGTGTGGTCCCGGTGGAAAGAAGCCAGCTTGTGTTTGTGATGGTATTCTCTGATTACATGCGGATTTGTGGCTCAGCTGATGCATTGTTGCATGAGTGTTTCTCTGCAGTGCTGCAGGCAGCATCAGTAGCAAAGGCTGCTGGGAGAGAGGGGGGTGGTGCGGAGGTGAAAATTTCCCCGCATCAGCACAGACGCACACTGCATGGACAATCTCGGGATCAAGAGCCTTTGACGAAGGTACCCCCCCATTTTGGTATTGGCCGAGGCTAGCTTTTCCTTCCATTGTGACCTCAAATAAGAAGACCCTGTCTCGTGGCTCAGCTCTTCTGTTCTCTGGTGGGGCGTGGCTCAGCGATAGCTTATATACATACAGGCTGAAATGGTTTGTTCGGAGGGGAATTGAAACAGACAGAGTTTAAGGAATGATAAAAAGCATTAACTATGGGATACTTTAGCGGGAGCATTAACACAACTTTGAAAGCACTTGTGAAAGTCTTGTGTTAACTTGGTTAAGAAATACTAAAATATGGGACCGCTTTCAAATGGAATGGTTTGATGTGGGTGTCACCCCCATCCCCCCCAGACATATGATGGATTAACATTATTAGGACATTATTGTGTGATAGTGTATTCATGTCCTAAAAAAACACACTGTAGCTAAATTTTTATCATGCAAATGTGATTCAAGCTATTTTCCTTTACTTGTTACTGGGCTGACAAGTTTTGTTCAGATGACTACATTTTGCTGTTCAGACTTTTTCCTCCAGTAGTTTCTGTATTGTTTTTGCGCTTTTATGGTAATGATACATGATGAAGTAAAAATGGTCTAATTAAAGCTAATATATTTTAGTAAGACAAATGTAGTATACATACACATTTGCACACTCCATAGTGAACAATTGACATGACAGAGGAAATGTAATTTTACTCAAATTGATTTTCAATTATTTATCATGGACCTTACAGCACATTGAAATGATTTTTTTTCTCGCTTTTCTCAGTTAGGAAACTTGGGTCAAAGCGCAGGGTCAGCCAGGATACAGCTCCCCAGTAGCAGATAGGGTTAAGAGCCTTACTTAAGGGTTCAACAGGGCAGCTAGGTGCTGGGGCCCGAATTACCAACCGTACAATCAGTAACCCAGAGACTTAACCATTTGACCACACTGTACCACTGCCCTCAGAATATTAATATTTATTTGTTACTGTTATCACTGTTATGACAATTTATTATTAGCATGACCACCCACTTAATATTGAGTAGTTCCCCTTTCCACAACTAAAACAGTGATGCACTGTGTTGACATCGTTCAATGGAAACCAGCATTAACCTTTTCAGCAACTTGAGCTGAAACAGGACTACACGGGCCAGCCTTCACTCTCCATGTGCATCAGTGAGCCTTGGCTGCTCATGACCCTGACCCTTGGATCACTTTTGTTAGGTCCTGAATACTGCAGCCTGGAAACATCCTTTTTTGGAGGTTTTCTGCAGTTTTGGAGGTTCTTTGACCCAGTAAGCCATCACAAATTGGCCCTCGTCAATGTCATTAAAATCTTTGCACTTGCCCATTTTTTCCGCTGTCAACACATAGGAAGGAAATGTTCACTTGCTGGCTTATACACACAACTTACTTCCAGGTGCTTCCAGGTAAAGAGATATTGTAACATATAGGTGGGTGGTCATAATGTTATGTCTGGTCAGTTCTTAGTACAGTTATTCACATATGCTCTGGTCTTCTGTGTTTCTCCCAATGTAAATCATGTCCCTGTATGGATTTAGTGCACTTACCCATGAAATGACAGATTTTCGTTCTTCTTCTCTTCCATGTCACCTTCACTTCTGCTGCTATTCTGGAATATTCTGGCACTGTTTCACAGGTACGGTAATTAATACACTTTCACTCATTTTGGATTTCTGTTATTTTTCCACTTGTACTGAAAATCTTACTGGATTTGTTTTTATTGAATCAAGGTGAAAAAGCAGTAGTG
Organism: Clarias macrocephalus; assembly: GCA_011419295.1. NCBI lineage: Eukaryota > Metazoa > Chordata > Actinopteri > Siluriformes > Clariidae > Clarias > Clarias macrocephalus. The sequence goes on along the minus strand of JAAGKR010003374.1, from coordinate 22,670 downwards.
TTATCGCTGTTCAAGCTGGGGTTAAAGTATGAGCTAGCTTAGCTTTAAGATTACCCTGTGTACCCTGTTTATCACGCTTGTTTTGTTTGTATCCCTGATGTTTGCGATCTAATTGTCAAGTCACATGACTGTCCTGATGCGGTCGCTATTATCGGGGTCAGACTTTCTGCCCTACGTGAATGTTACTAGCCAACTTATTTCAGTAGAGAATAACTGGTACACAGCAAATCTACTGTGTGTTTTTATTTAAAGGAAGAAAAAAATGTGTTGACTAAAACTTTTGCGCTTTCTGAGATTAGCTTTCATGTTGTCCTTTAACATGATTAACTAGCTTACACGGCTATGAGGCAGGGACAGGGATTTACTGCACTGCTGCTCCTTGCTGTGATGTACCTGCACTGTGCACTATAATCAGTATAAATGTAACCCAAATCTCATTATTGAAGCACAGACTCAATGACATTGATGTAGTCTAGTTAATCTCCTCTTTGGGCCAAAAATGGCAGCATTTATGCAGTGTGACATAAAACAGAAGGACAGAGGAATAGAAAATGAGCTAATTGGAAACACAAGGCAAAACTTTTAGCAGATAATTAATGAATTAGAAACATTTTAGAGTTCTAGTTCAATTTCTTAAAAATAACTTACAATTATATTGGAGACAAATGCTAGCTGTACTTCCTGATAGTTCCTGGTTTAAAGAAGCTGTCAGACACACACACACACACACACACACACACACACACACACACACACACACACACACACACACACACAGTCTAAACAACTGACATGACTGATGAAATCAATATGATATATTTTTACATAATGTTCTGTTGTTATTTGATGTTGAGGTGAAAAGATGTTAGCATATTAGCATTTCCCGGATTCTGCTACTACAGTAACGATAAAAAGATAATGAGTGAGGCATGTCAACATTTGGCTGCTTGCTTATTACGATTTTTTTCTTCAGCACTCAACTGCGACTCTAATACAGAAGTATTTCAGTTGTATGTAATTTTCCAGAGATACAAATTCAGAATTTTAAAATTTTTCACCTTAAGGGAAATATTTTTAAATTGTTTAAATCAAAGGAAAAGAAATAGAAAAAAGGAAATAAACTTTCTAATGCATACCAGATGATAATTAAAAATATATATATTATTATATTATATATAATTGCATATAATTTATTATTATTATTATTATTATTATTATTATTGTTTTTAAATCCTTTTGGGTGGTGAAGTGGTGAGCACTGTAGTCTCACAAGGTCTCCAGGGTTCGATTCTTGCCTCGTATCTGTGTGTGTAGAGTTTTCAGTTTCCTCCGGGTTTTCCGGTTTCTTCTCACTGTCAGATTAGGCTAATTGGCCTTCCCTTGTACCCAGAGTCTCCTGAAAAAGGCTGCAGGACCCCTGGTACAGGATAAGCGGAAAAAAATAATTCTGTACAGTGTACAAATCTAAAATCTCCAAAAACAAAAAAAACAACTTCATGTCAAAATGAAATAATACAGTAATAGCAAATGAAATAATTGCATTTAATTTCTCTTATGATACTAAAGGAACATTTATGATGTGACAACACCATGTATTTTTTTCAGTCTCTCTCTAGCTATATTTAAATCTGATTCTTGGAATTGTCAGTAGGAGCTGGCGGTTTTTGTCTGCTTTTCTTTTGTGCTCTGAGTGTAAGAGTGCAGTCAGGCAGTCATAAGGACTGAAAAAGATGTTCTACACTACACTACCACTGCCGAGTGCTGAACCATTAGTCTTAGCAACAGATTGCCATGAATAACAATATAAGAGCCTCATGACTGAATTAAACTGGTAATATGGTTTAGTATTCTGTTAGGAAGATCAATATCTAGCTGTCTCTAGCACCTCCGGCTTTGTCCCAGAGGACACGCTGGCCAGCATGACTGCACCACAGGCTCACTCTTCTTCCTGGCTTATTTGTGTGCTCTTCTCAAAAACAGCACTCCTTTCAATCCTCTTGGTGATCACTGCTAATTCCAGCTTGTTACCCAAGCACTGTGAGCAGTTTGTGTTCTCGTGGGAAACGTGTTTTTGTGTGACGTGTGTTCATGAGACAACCAAATCTGTGGGTGTTAGAAGCTTTGAGGAAATATTTTGGTTGAGATGTTGGTGTTTATGTTGCCTTAAAGTTTGTCTTGTTGATTAAGCGTCCATGTCATAGTTGAGGTATTAAATTGAATTTAAAAATCACCAAATCCATGTGAAATGTGACAGCATAGCTTTTCTTCACTGGCGTTCGAGTCGAACCAGGACTTTGGATTGTGTAGAATAGCTGAACACAGCTATGAGAGTAAAAAGCTCCTTTATTTTTCTATATAATCCCCAGCTACAGTAATGCACGTATCCCAGTGTTTCACTATAACAAAAACCAGTACCCGGAGCCATGATCAGATTGCCAGCTTCAAGTCTGAACTCCTGGCCTCCCAGGAACTCCTTTAATGTCCCAAACATAAGGAAATGGTTTGGAGTCAGCATGGCGACATGTGAATTGCCACAGAAAGAGAATTGAGATTCTTAACCGAAACGTTTTTCTTTTCCCCGTCATCTCTACTAGCCTTGGTACAAACCATCAACACCTACTGTAGAAGAAGCACCATGAGAATGAAGTTAGTTGCATAATATGCAAAAGCTGAGCAAATTTGTGCAAATGATACGGTCGTCAATATAAACACTTAAGCATGTAGCAGAATAACGAGCGTACAGATAAATAATACAATTCTAGTCGGATGATTTCTTGCCATAAATTGAAAGTGCAAATGATAGCAGGGGGTTGGGAAGTAGGCATGGCTGTCTTGATATAACACAGAGTTAAAATTATTAGACTAGATGCTGCAGTATATGGGTGTGAATCTCCAGAGATCTTATGATATGATTAGATTTTGATTAAGGGCACTGTACAATACAAAATCAATACTTAATGTATCTTGTAGATAGATTTTTTTTTTATGATAATCTTTTTTATGGTATGGCCACTCACTGATTATTATACACAGTATTATAATATTCGTCCTTTATGAAAATTGATGCGTTAGCGCTAGTAGAAGGGATGTCACTCATTTATATAATATTTACATATTGAAAAGGAAAAAATACATTTGAATTTTCTATTCTTAGTCATCTAGCTGATGATGATTATTGAAATACTGTTTGAGCCATTGATGTTGGAACCGGACTCTGCAGAAAAAGTGTAGAATTTACGGCATACATTATTTTATACTTTTAATGCTTCTGCCACTAGGTGGATCTGTTGAATTCTCAAACCTGATTGGCCAGATGTTGTTTATTAATCTTTAGTACCAGCAGCTTTAACAGTAATCCTGGCAGGTTTATATTAATGTGCTGGCTGTTCTGCAATTCTGTAATAACAACTTATAAGTGACAAGGATTTGTGTGCAAAAAAAAACCCTTTACATGTTAACGTGGTGAAGGAGTCTGTGGAGAGATGTTTTACACGTTTATAGAAGGAGTCTGCTGTGTCAGCACTTTGTAACAGACTTTTTTTTTTTCTGCTACAGGAAAATATTTAGCATAGGGACTTTCTGGCTTTTGCTAAACTGTTAGTGAGGAAACCATTATTATGCATGTTATAACAGGGACTTACTTTCTTTGCAGATGTTCCACAACACTAAATGTAACCATGAACAGACAGAAGGAGTTACGTGTCATTCTTTAATTATTGGAATTGTAATTATACATGCATCACATCACCCTGTCGATGATTGATTTATTTATGTTCCTGTAACTGTCTCGCCATGTTTTACGGTCACATAAATCTGCACATATAGTTGGTGAATAAAAAGCCATTTGGGCTTCAGCATAAATGAGACGGAGATGGTGGATCTTTATGTGGATCCAGAGTAAAGGAATCTGATCTACACATTAATGTGTATAGATAAACCGTAAGATCACAGCTACCCCCTTTAGCGTAAGAAGTGTTAATCCAGTAGTTGCAGTGCTTATTGAATACCACGCAACCATGAAATGCACATAAACTTGAGCAAAAGGTTAGACAGACACGGAAAAGGAAGTTAGTGTTATGCAAGGTCAGGTTGTTTGAACATTTTCTCCATTATTTCCTCTCACACCTTGAAGATATATGTATGTTATGTTATCAGTCATCCAAGTTCTAAATTGCGCATACACACACCCCACACACACCCTCAGGCGCATGCTCGTATACGTCTGACTCATGGCGGGAGTAAAGCACATGCTCCGGCTCGAGCAGTGACATCACCTGCTTTTGTGGTCAAAGTGCAGTTCCGGCTCAGAGCATGCTACTCCCTCAGAGCTAGCAGGCTGCTGACTAGTACACACATACACACACAAATCCGTGAGCTTTCATTAGCTTTTAACCGCCGGCACGAAAGGGAACCAAAAAAAGAAAACTTGCGTGGAGGACGCCTGGATTTCCATAATGACCCCGGATCTTTGACCTCTTGGATTCCGTAGTGATTATTTAGGCCTCTTCCTTTTTTTTTCTTTTTTTTCCATGTTTGCTGAGAGACGTTTTTTTTTTTTTTTTTTACTACTTTCACATTTAAGCTTTCTTCCTTTTTTACCTTCTATTAGTTTGTAGTTCCTTTTTCTGTTTTTTTTATTCTTGTGGTTATATGGATAAGTTGCTATGAGTGCCTCAGCATCATACAGACAGTATCTTCAGGACCTTGAAATCAAAAGAGGTTAGTTCTCTTCCTTTTTAAAAGTTACAATATGACTTTTTATTCATGTATTTATTTATTTATTAGAAAGGTTTTTACAACATCCCTAAGGCTCATTTAATTAAGGATGAGTAAAACAATAATTTTAGATGCATCTCAGCTTTATCTTCACATACTGTAATTGCCCCCGTACATTGTGTACCTGCATCAGGGCACGCTTTGGACCTGTGATTTTGGATTTCGATGTTTCTTGTTAGATATCACCGTGACCAAATTTAAGCAATTGGACAAACAAGACAAAAAATGTTTTTGAACTAAAATCGAGTTTTTCTTTGTACACCATGCTTTGACACCTCTGCTTTTATGTTGTGTTCTCTGCTTAGGAACGGCTGCACTGTTCACAATCATGTTGACTTTGGTTAATATTCAAAAGACCTAGACAGGTACAGGTAGATAATATTCAATGACCAAATGATTAACTTTGGATAAGTCTATGTTTTCGGGGAAGTGTAAAGATGCACAAAACCTCTTTGTAACTGAGGATGCTCCTAACACTAGGCGTTGGTCATAAATATGAATAGGGTATAGCAGATGTACCCATATCTATCAATCTACTTACTTACTTAATTTCCTGTTCAGTAGTAAAAATTAGACAAACCCAGTTCCATTTTGAGTGAAAAATATACTTCCAGTTTATATTTAAAAATTTTTGAACCGATCAACCTTTTAGAAACCCTTAATATAGTGTAAATTTGGTTAAAGTGAAAGCTTGAAACTTCAGACGTGTTGACTGTAAACAGTTAATTTACTTCTTAATCTTGCCTTGGCTATCTTCCTGCAAAGGTTATGCTGGGTGAAGAGCCGGTTAAATGTTGTGTCCTGCATTAAGATGAACTCAATTATATTTGGTTTCCTTCTTTTTCACTTTTGGGGATGGACTGATTTTTAAAGTGTAATTAATTTGAGTTTGGACACGTGCAAGAGTGCAGTAGAGTACAGTGTACTGTAGTAGTTTGAGTTAGGCCGTAGTAATCAAACCTGATGTGAATGATGATCCATACAGCATCAGAACTCAATCATGATGAATTGTCATGTGTTTAAAGATGTTCACAGTTGTATTTATTTGTAACGATGCTTCACATGAACTTGCTCGAGTGCAGTATTGGGACATGATCGACCGGAAAACAATATTGTTCAATGAAGTGATTTCGGTAATTCGTGGCTTGGGGTCGCTTTCGAGAGCTCTGCATTGCTGTAACCCACTGGGTGTGTGTGGATGCTCCTTTGGGGCAGCTGTCACCTGTTGTCTGTGTAGACCTATAGGCCATGGTCAGCTGCGTTTCTGTACATTCCTGCCTGCAGGTTCTCACATTTCTGAAGTTGAAGTCCTGGTTCTAACTGTGTTTAGTAAAATCCTTTCTTCTGGGCATATTTTTAGAGAGTGATGTTGCATGTTAATGCATCTTTATTGTTGTTAGTTAATTGAGCTACAAAGCAAATGTTTGACATAATAGTTCATGGGTTTCTATATTTGTTTAATTTGAGGTCTTAGAATTGTACAGTCCTGCCTGAAGGCAAGCCAGAGTGATTGAAGGGAGGTATGTGTGTGTGTGTGTGTGTGTGTGCGTGTGTGCGTGCTCAGGGTGTACCGCTGCTATGACTGAGGTGAATGACTATGATTTGTTTAAGGGGTGTAGCTTCTCCATTCTCTTTCTGCCCTGCGAGGCTATGCGCTTGTCTCTCCAGCGTGCAGTCTTCTGTTTCAAAGTGAGCCTAACTGAATTTATTTAGCTATCTGCCAACTTTCTACTTCTATCGTCTTAAATGAAATAGTGTGCCGTTAGCTTTGGTGTTGTAATTCAATCCCGGATCATGGGACAACCATTTGGACAGCGGGTGGCACCCGGCGTGTGTGTGCTGACCATATGGATAAGAAAGGAGGAGGGGGTATTTTTAATACCACGCACACACCGAACCTATTGTCCAGGATAAAGCGGCTTTCTCAAAAGAAGTCACACTGAACGATTTTAAAGTTTAATGAGATTCAGAGTGGCGAATTGGGTTTGTGTGGTTTCTGCTCATGGTGATGACCAAAAGTATGAGGACACTTGATCATCTGTTTGATTGAATTTCTAAATCGATAGACTTTTGCTAAAAGTTCTGCCTTTTTTGGGAAGGTTTTCCACTAGATTTTGGAGTGGGCTATGGGGATTTGTGTCCATACAGTCACAAGAGCTTTACTGAAGTCAGGCACAGATGTTGCACCGAAGACGTCTGGGGTGTACTTGGCTTTCAGTGTTCAGTGGGGGTTGAGGTTAGGGCTCTTTGCTTTGTATACACAGGGGCATTGCAATGAAATTGTGTACTTGTCACTTTGCAGCAACAGTTTAGAAAAGGCCCATATGGGTATTTATTAGAGTTGGAGGAAACGAAAATCAGTTGAGTTATAAGTTGCGATTGTTTCATCTGGCGATTCTCCAAACTCTGTGAGTTAGTCTCAAACACACTCTTTACATACTGTACGCTTACACCGGTCTCAAAACACGGCGAGCACAAATTTGTCTTGAAAATCTCGTGAGTTTAGAAGCCGTCCATGCACTCACATACACTCAACCCGCGCGCTTACCATCAGGTTGAGTTTTAAAACATTTGAAGAGGCATTTGAGGAGTTAACTCATCTCTGTTTCCGTATTATAATCCTACTGTACATGTAGTGCACTAAGAACTAAGTGCACATTTTCATCCTGTGTGGCAGGAGTGAATTATTCGCAAAGTTTGTTTAGAAATATTCATTATTGAGGATATATAACAGTTAGTTTATATTGTTTAAATACTGCACTTGTTTTTCAAGTAAGAAAAGTAATGTTATAAAGAACGGGCTATGTTTACTTTATCATTAAAGGTAATATCGAATCAGGATATTTATAAAATCGTGATTCTTACAGAAACGTTTTTTTTTTAATTGGCACCAAGGTATAGTGATATCATTTAAAATAAAAAATTTATGTCACATACTCAGTCATACTGTACTGTACATAGTAGGATGAAAAAATAACAAAAAGAAAACAGTATTTAAATAAAGAATATGAAATAAGAATACAATAATAATAATAATAATAATAGTAATTGTGTGGTAACTGGTGATTACCCATCCCCAGTATTTAAGGTAAGGTGTCCACATACTTTTGTCCATAGTACGTGTATGTTAACCTGTTGTCCATTCTGAAGTGCTCTTCATACTCATTATATTCTTTCCTCCCTATAAACCCACACCTACAGTATTACTGTGACAACACACGGTCGTAATACACAGCTGTTTGGAACTTTAAAAAAAACTGTCTGTAAACAATTTTTGTGTCTTAATTTAATAATTTACTAGGCAAGAAAACCCTCCTCTCACCACCACCGGGCTCTTTTAGATGCTGCAGTTCAGTCCTCATATTGTGAATATTCAAAGGCAAACAAATACAGTTACACAAGCATTGAAGCGAACGAGCATCTGAAACCTACAATACATCAAAGAGCTTATTTGGGACAGAAATACTTTCAGTTGCTTTATTTAATCTGGTTACAGTGTAATATTACAGTACAGCACACCTGGGTTTCTTAGGTATTTTTGTTACACTAAACTGTTGCAACAGCTATTTATATCTTTACTATACTTTTTGGTTCTGCAGAAAGACAGCATCAAGAATCCAGTGTCAAATGAAGCGTTATTTATTTTATTTATTTTTAAAGGTCCTTTGAAATAAATGTTGTGCAATACTGCAAATGTCCACCGTGGGTGTTTCTCTAATGCATACGTTTCATCATTCGACCACACCAGTGGTGTGTAATGGGAAGACATGTGGTGATGCAGACTGGATGAAATTACAGCTAGGTCCACCTGCATGGTGTAAGAAGACAGATGGCAGGTGCAGATGTTGGAGTACAGAACAGTGACGTGAAAAAAACACAACCCATTCTCCTTCTTTAACATGACTTGCATTAGGAGCATAGGTCCGCTCAGGTATGCACGTGCGCTCACAAAATGTTCATGCATTTTTCACACACATTCTTAACAAACCCCCAATACTTTTCTGCCTTGGTGTCTCGTTTTTCAAGGCCGGTTGCAGTGGCTCTGAAACACAAGGCATACTTTTACAAGGGCTCAAAGCTACAGCTTTGCTCCTAAATTAGACATGGAATTTGGTGTTGCAGGGGATTTGACTCTGCTGTAGTATGCACTACTGTTGCAACTTTCTGTCGGTTAGACAGCTGCTAGGTAGTCCCACTATTCATTACCTTTCCTCATACACACAATGCTCTCCAGCCCTGTTCTCACATGGATCCTGCTTGTTTTTGAGGTCGTTCTACTAATCCAGTGGTCAAGCCTGTCTGCATCTGAAGTTGGATTTCAAGTATATGCTCTTTATCATCTAAGAGCAGATACAGTGTTGTGAAACCTAATCAAAAACCCTATGCAACCAGGACGTACTGTTAAAAACATTAAACCGCACATGACCTTGGATGTCTGTCACATTCTAAGTGCATTGTCCGTTGCTTTAGGCTGTTATGAGTCTTAGCCTGGTGTGACGTTTGACTAAGTGATAAGGATAAGGCAGCAAACAGATGTAGACATGTAGAGGCGAAAGTGGGAGTCGAGAGAGTGAAAAGGACACGCTGTAGCTCGGTGTGACAGCGTAGCGACAACACACATGCAGCGTTGGAGATAAGAGCAGAGGCCGGCGTATCACGATGGTGCCGGCAGGGCGTGGCTGCTTTTAAAGCGGGACGCAAACGAGGCAAAATAATCCAACAGCTCTGTTGCGCTCCCTGTTGATGGAGTCGGTGATAAACTTAGCCGGACTGAGCGCGGAGCTAATTTGGATACGGAAACCAAGCTGATGGCGTCATGATGTGGCATTCATAACAAGCACTCTCCACCCTGATCCTGTCTCTGTGTTACTACAGAGCTCACTTACAGTAATCTGGATAATCAGTTTTCACACTGAGGATATTGTCAGCATACATTTATTGTTATCTTCTTGTGCTTTGAACAAAATTACACAGAATAAAATGAGGGAGATTTCAGCCAAGATGGGATACTAGCCCGCCATGCGCGCACACTTTTACACTAGCATTAGAGGTCTATCTGCATACCTGGTAGGGGTGGACAAGGGGAGGAAACCCACAGAGTATTTTGACCACTTCAATTTCCTGACGCTATTTCCGCCCTTCTTGTTTGTACTTTGTTCGCTTTTCCTCCTGGTGCTCCTTTATGGTGCTAATGTTTTCAACAAAAGTGTCAACCTGTCGTAGGATAATCAGCCATCACGTTGTATCCTGAATCTTGGTAATGTATCTCTTCTGTTCACACATGAGATCATTTAATGTGAATTACTCTAGGTCTTGTCACAGCAGATTCTTAGGTCAGTGTTCGTAGGAATCCAACTCTGGTTTACTGTACGTCCAGTCAGAAAACACTTCCTAATCACTTACTATTAAATTCCCATGTAACATTACACGTGTAAAAGGGGCTACAGGCTGGTGGATTTTCAGAATTTTTTTTTATTTATTATGCATATATGTCTTTCTACAGTCTGAACAAACACAGATTTGGTTGTTGTAATTGTCAATGCAAGCAGATTTAACAAATAAGCCAAACTTGCCTGCTGTGTAAACTTAGTCAAGCAAGTGGTTCTACCGGTGTTCCTCTATACTGATACTAGGTATGTTTTTTTTTTTCTTTAATCAAACTGAAAACAAATTCCAATGTAACTGTTTACATGGACCCTGATATGGTAAGGTGTGCTGTTACTAGAGCTGTGTGATTTAATCAATTGTGCAATTTACCTTATAATTTGGTGGCTGATTCAATGGCATTAGTTGAATCAATGGTTCAGTTTTTGATACAGAATCAATTCACACTTTGGGTGAACTTACAAACGTTAAACAGTATAATTTTGCTGAATTTATTAACAATAAGAATACAGTGGCTTTTGCAGGAAAATAGAAACCGCTTCCATCTCGTTTGTAGAGTATCTTGTCTTTTTCTTTTGAATTTATGGTCAGTTGGTGCAATACCGCCACCTGTTGGACTGGAGTGTGCAGCAGAGGATTAGCAGGGAAAAAAAAAGATTATGGCTTTGTGTTGGACATAACTTTTAAACAATGAACACAAGTTACACAAGTGTTTGTAGATATCTTAAAGTAGTTTTGAATAGGGATGGGAATCACTCTGGGTGACCTGATAAGATATTATCACAATACCTAGGTACTGATTTGATTTAAATGTTTAGAAATATCCCAATTCGATAAAATTTTTTCCCCCTGAAATTTTGTTACATTTCTAAGGACACTCAGCAAATAATTCACACATAGCATGCTGTGCTGCCTGCCCATGTGTGAGTAGCTTGAACCGTGCCATCTGTAAGATTAACCTTAAATGCAAACATGTACGAATGAAAAATCACTTTATATAGTTCTATAAAAATCGATTTTGGAGTTACTGTGCACACAATACTTAAGTGAATAGATGTTTTTTTCCTTCATTGCTAGTTTTTAATACTTTATAAACCTATAAGAAATGTAGCTGCTTAAAATAAATCAGACGTATATTTATCAGAATATTTCTTTTCTTTTGATATGCACAAAATGGTTCAGCCTGATGCATCTAATCAGCTGGGAATATAACTGAAGAATGACCGAGATGGACCCTGATCGTGTCGTGTGACACTATTTGTCAGTAGCAGTGTCTGCAACCAAGAGGACAGAGCAGCTCATCCAGTGCGCTAAATTTCACCAAAAATGTCATTTGATGTTACCCCGCACAGGAAGAATGTGTTTATTCCAACAAGAGGGAAACTATTTGATCAAGGGTGTACCTTCTATATTTTTATCATTTTATACATTTCAGTTTACAATTACACTTTGCACATTCTCCTTTGTAATTTATATATGTTTAGATATTTCGATTTTCCTTCTATTTTATTCTGTAATATTTTATTTTTGTGTTCTTTTGATAGTTTTTGATAGAATCCTTCTATTCTTTTTATCTTTCCTTTTTAGGTTATGGACAGTCGTGTAAGCATTCCACAGCAGATCATACTGTATATGGTTGCGAACATAATAAACAAATTTTTGACCACATTTTAATTTCAATTTGAATACATGGCTAATATTATCACCACCCTCTCATTCTGATTAAAAAAAAAAAAATTCCGATCAGGCTGGATCGGTTCAGACTTTTCTGAATGAGCTGGTCACATCATGCGTTTTTATTCCGATTGGGCTATTATTCCAATTATGAGTGAAATAATATTTTCCCTGTACATGCACCTACTGTGCAGCTCCGTGATCTTTTTCTAAGCCTGGCCTTAAAGCTGCTCGGCTGCCGGCTTGACAGGGCGCTATCTGGCTAATGACAGAGAGCCGTTATAGTGTAATTATGCGCTGTGCAGTGTGGTGGAGCGATGTATTGTTCTAGCTCCGGCAGTATATTTTATGTGCGTGGGTGTAAGTAGGCGCCCGGTGCTTGGCCCCCGGTGCATTTCCTAACATGGCGAAAGTCTGTTTGCTGCCTGCTCACACAGCCGTGATGTCAGTTGTCAGTTGCAGCTGTGTCTCACTTTCATCACATCATTTGGCCGTGCTAATACTTACTCCTTATCTTGGAGACTTCTAGCTTTTAACCTTTAGTCTGATTTGCTTTAAAAGATCATTTAATCTTGGTGCTACTGAGTAGGTTTTAAGTCACATGGAGTGACATTTTTAGGATTCAGCCTGTAGTTTGATGTGGAACTGTGCTGACCTAAATGATATCTGAAATGCTGCAATTGATTTAGTTAATGATTTACCTGTGAAATGGATTACTTATCGATTACGGCTCATTAAGGAGTATTTAGCACATTTGTACTGTATCTGCAGGAGTTTGCTATCTGAAACTGGGAAAATGTGACCTGGGAGTAGATATAAACAATCAAAGTGAACCTTTCATCCGCTTGTTTCGTAAGCAGACTGAAATGAAAAGTGAAAGCAGGTTTAAAGGTTCTTTTCATAGCTGATAAATTCAGGAAAAACAAGCGGAGAATGTAGAGTCATGCGACAGGGGTAGCCAGCAGTCTTAACCTGATGGAAAAAGGAAAAGGTTGAGAGCCATCAAGGGCTAAAATATATCGGAGTAAATGAAATATTATGCTATAACACAAACACCGTCTGAGTTTCTGTCTGTGTGGAGTTTTGTGTATGTTCCTCCGATGTCTAAGGGTTCCTTTCAGGTTCTTGGGATACGTCCCAGCTCTGAAAAATGTAGGTGTGTGTAAACTGCGAATGAGTATGAATGGTGCTCTTTAGTAGACTGGTGCACGCACGCACTCTCACACGCCACAAGCGAAGGTCCCTGGATTCACAGAGGGCCGGCCTGATCAAGATAAAATGGTTACTGAAGATGAATGAGTGAACACTATGAACTGAAATTTACCACTACATGACTTAGGGGCATTTTTACTGGTTATCTTCATTCTGCTATGTGTAAAAGTCATGGATCTGAATTACAAATCAACGCAAACTCTACATACGGCTCGTCAGTAGTCTAGCATGTGCTTCTCTGAAAAAGAAGTTGTTTTCTAAACTGAAAATGGGAATGAGATGTCGGGTGTGAAATAGCATTGATTTTTTTTGTTTTTCGTCCTTTATATTAACCAGGCATTCCACTCACATCAGATCAATGCCTCCTGCTAACAGTTTGCTGTGGAGAGACAGCCACAGGGTTGATGTCACTTTGCAGATGATTGAGTAGCTGCTATCTTTTTCTTTGGATCGTTTCCTTTATCTTGAGTTTGATCTGCAAACTTTGTGTGTGTGTGTGACAGAGGGGGGGGAGAGAGTGATGGTGGGAGAGATGGCCTGTCACTTCCTGTTTGTTCCCTGGCCTCTAGGCTGCACAGTTTGTGATCTGGCACGAGCTGTACAGTTCAAAGAAATGGCACTGAGAATGAAGCTGTGATAAAAATCAGTTAAAAACGGTGTAAAGTAAAATAGGGTTAGCAAAAGTGAAGGTGTTTTATGCCATGAAAGATTCCGTGATAGTACACTTATAGTACTGTGTGTGTGTGTGTGTGTGTGTGTGTGTGTGTGAGAGAGAGAGAGAAGCAGATTGTATATTTGACTTGATGGCCGGTTGCTCCTGTGGTTTATGGGGCCCTTGTTCGT
>JAAGKR010003373.1:51117-75620 GCA_011419295.1 Clarias macrocephalus | reverse complement strand
TTAATTACTTTCAACAGGGGTTCTATTATTGCTGGTACTATCTGTTTGAGAAAATGTCTCGGTATAGGATCTAATATACAGGTTGACGATTTTGAAGAAGAGATGAGTGAAATTAATTCCCTCGCTTCAAGGGGAGTAAAGTGTTCTAAGTTCTGATGTGATGTGGTTAGATCATCTGAATTATTTTAATTGTCTGGTTTCAAAGCCTGAATTTTTTGCCTAATATTTATGATTTTGTTATCGAAAAAGTTCATGAAATCCTCACTACTGCATGATGTTGTTGTGGAGATTTCTGCAGTGGTCTTGTTTTTCGTTAATTTAGCTATGGTATTAAATAAAAATCTTGGGTTGTTTTTGTTATTTTCTATAAGAGTGGAGCGATACGTTGATCTAGCATCACTGAGAGCTTTTTTATAGTTCAGTATGCTCTCCTTCCAAGCTATTTTGAATACTAACAATTTAGTTTGGCGCCATTTACGTTCGAATTTTCGAGCGGTTTGTTTTAAAGCACGTGTGTGGTCATTATACCAAGGAGCGAGTTTCTTATCTCTAATCATTTTCCTTTTAACTGGAGCTACATTATTTAAGCTATAACGAAGTGCTGACTCTAGATATTTATTCGCCTGTTCGAGTTCTGTGAAGTCAGATGGCGATCCAATCAAAGTTGATAACTCTGGAAGATTATTGATAAAGCTCTGTGTGGTATTTGATGTAAATGTACGTTTAAGACGGTAGCGCGGTGTTGTGCATACATTATTACTATAACATGCTTTAATCGAGACAAGATAGTGATCTGAGATAACTTCAGACTGTGGAATTGTGGTTATATTTCCTATACTTAATCCGAAGGATAATATTAAATCTAAAGTGTGACCTGCTTAATGAGTGGGTCCTACTACAAAACATGTTTCAAAAACATGTTATAGTGTATAAAATGCATTCAGCATGTGTAAATTGTCCTAAACACCTTTAGTGTGCTTGTAACACATTTGCAGTAGCGTATTATGGAAGACTGTGTGTATTATATGATATAATAAAGTATATTTTTATTAACCACAAAGTGTACTTTTTTTAGTATTTGTAATTGGCCAGAAGTATAACAGCATGATACTGCTGCAATAAGAATATATTCATAGTATATTAATCATGTATTTGTAAGACAGTAAGAATTGCTGTAATTAACTTATAATACATTAAATCTAAATACTTAAAGTTCATTAATTACTGTCAGGTATGTGCGTTAGTACACACACAGCCCTATACTTTAAGTGTACTAAGTATACTTAAAGTTGTTCCACTTTAGCACACAAAAGTATATTTAATACACTTAAAATTAAATGTAAAAAAATGTGCTTTTGTACAATTTAATTACAACTTAAATATACTTAAATAAAATTAGTTGTTCCAAAATAGCAAACTTCAAGTATACTAGTCATTGGTCTGTAGCAAGTACACTTAAGTATGCTTTGGCACGCTAGGATTTAATATACTTAGCATACTTTTTTTTTTACTTGGGTTAGTGCACTACTCTCTAGTGACTTTCAGGCTTTTTGCACGCTGAATCTCACTCGTGTGTGCTCAAATACGTTTTTAAACAGTGAAACTAACTTTTGCGCGTTCAAGTTTGATGTCTTTAAACTCTGTCTCTTCTGCGTGTTCAATATCATAAAGCTGCTGTATACTTGCACGAATCGCAGCAGCGTTACAACTATTCCAGCCAACCAGAGACTAGAATCAGCTCAACACCAGTCTATCAAAAAATGGAGGCGGGCAGATTCAGACTGTCTGTTTTCTGATTCGCTCCCCAGTCCTCTGCTTCTAGTAATTCATGGCTGGAAGCTGCATTATTACATGCGTTCGTTCATATTATTATTTTATTTTCATCGGCATAAGGTAAATTTCATGGTTTTTGTTATGTAGTTGTAATTAAGTACATAGTTTAAACCGTAGAATGTATTGTCTAATGTGTTCTTCCTAAATCTTATGCACTTTGCTTCTGGTATAATGCTCCATAGCTCTCGGCCTGTATTCAGTCTCTGTGTAACAGCTCAGGTTTGAACTAATACTGTACCTGTATATTCTAATCCTTGTGCTTGTCTTGGTTCAGACAACAGTTTAAATTTTTTGTTTGTGAGACAACCTGACGTTTTGTTGAACAGAAACTATAGTACTGTTTTTTTTTGTAACCTTGTGCAAAAAAAAAAAAACCTTCTGTTTAACTCATGAATAAAATTTCTCTTATAATAACTGATGTAATGTGTTTCAAAAACATGTTATAGTATAGAAAATGCATTCAGCATTTGTAAATTATCCTAAACACCTTTAGTGTACTGGTAACACAACTGCTGCAATAAGAATATATTTATGGTATATTACTCATGTATTAGTAACACCGTACAAATTGCAGTAATGTACTTATAATACATTTAATATATACTTAAATTTCATTAATTACGGTCAGGTACACAGTATACACACAGCCATATACTTTAAATATGCTGAGTATAATTAAAGTTGTTCCACTTTAGCACACAAAAGTATACTTAATACACTTAAAATTGTGCTTTTGTACAAATGAATTACAACTTAAATGCACTTAGTCCAAAAATAGTTGTTCCAAAATAGCAAACTTCAAGTATACTAATCATTAGTCTGGCTGCAAGTACATTGGTGGGGAAAGCGTTTCAGGCAGCGGGTCAGGCTGGTGCTACCCTGCACATCATAGCGGTTTTGCAGGCATATCAGGCTGACCTGCTGAAAGATCTGAGCACTGGTGGGTTTAACGACGACGCGGCTTTTGCGGAGCCACGCCGAGCCACAGATTTCTCTGTGCCACCAAGCAGACGGCCCGTGCTATCGGCTGTTCTATGGCTGACATGGTCGCCATGGAGAGACAGCTATGGCTTAACTTCACGGGCATAAAGGACAAGGACCGCTTTTTCCTCCTTGATGCCTCCATCTCGCCTTCAGGCCTAGTTGGTGCCGCCATAAACACTACTAGGTTTCAGGAGGCGAAGCTCTACGAGCAGACCTTGTGAGGTTTCTCCCTTGCCGTGCTCAGGAGTCGGGACTGTCGCCACCCAGTCCCGACCAGGTCTGGTCCCAACGAGGTGTGAGGTGCAGAAGGAGAGTGTGTTAAGCTGGGAATCCCTCGTAGAGACTGGGGAGGGACTCGCCCTCGCTTCGCAATCCGCCTCAAAAAGACCAGACATGAGGAGCATCATATGTGGCAAGAAAAAAAGTCCTGATGCTGATGTGCCCAGGACCATGGGGGTGTCTTCCCCCAGGGAGGGGCGTGTAAAAATTCCAATAAGGGATAAAGACTTCTCCCTGGCACCCTCTGGGGCCGTTGTCCAATTTCCGCCACTACTGGTGTTTCGGGGAGCAGCGGTCTACAGTGAAATGTTAGGTGCTCGGTTCCTCCCTGCCATGTTTCTCAAATCCAACCAGGGGATTGGTTTGTGACAATTGACCTGAAGGATGAATATTTTCATACAGAAATATTGCTACAACACAAGAAGTTCCAGAGGTTTGCTTTCGGGGGTGAAGCTTACCAGTATCGGGTCCTTCCAATTGCCCTAACCCTCTCACCCCGCACATATATAAAATGCACGGATGCAGCTCTGGCTCTATGATTCCAGGGCATCCGTATTCCAAATTTTATATAAACGACTGGCTCATCCTGGTTCAGTCTTTGCGGCAAGCGCTTCGACATCGAGATGTCGTCCTAGCTCACCTCCATTCTTAGGATTGAGACTCAACACCAGAAGAGGCGTTTTCTTTCCTGTTCAGAGGACAACGTATTTGGGTGTCATATGGAGTTCGATCGCAATGCAGGCACAGTTGTCTCCTGCGCATGTCGAATCCATTCTCAATACCCTAAAGGAAATCAGGCTAGGGCAGAAAGTGATTGTTCATTACTTTCAGTGTTTTTAGCTCTCATGGCAGCTACGTCCACGGTAATGCCTTTGGGCCTTCTGTACATGAGATTGGCCCTTGGATGTACAGAAGGCCCAAAGGTATCAGACCCCGTTTTTTTACTCTGGGTCGCACTCTAAGTTTGTGTTGTCGTCGCAAAATGCTAACGACAGATACTTCCCTCATGGGCTGGAGTGCGGTCTTAGATGGCCGTCCAGCCCAAGGGAGTCCATCACTTAGTAGTCTTGTACATAAATCGCCAGGGCAGACTATGCTCGCGCCACCTGAACAAGCTAGCACACCAGGTTCTGCTTTGGGCACAGGACAAGTTCTGAATGTGGGAGCAGACTTGCTATCCAGACAAGCTGTGACACATGGGGAATGGACACTCCACCCCGAAGTAGTGAGTCAAATCTGGAAAATTATGTAGCAGAGGTGGACCTCTTTGCCTCGCAAGAAACAGAACAATGTCCCCTTTACTACCTTCTGACTTTTCCAGTTCCCCTGGGTCCGGAGGTGATTGCCCATACGTGGCCCAGATTATGCCTTTATGCATTTCCTCCGAGAGATCTGCTCCCGGGAGTCTTGGTGAGGGTCCGTCAACAGGGTTTGCGCCTCTTATTAATAGCGCCCCGTTGGCCAACCAGAGTGTGGTTCTCGGCTCAACGTGGGTGATTCCACTGAGGAGGGATCTTCTGTCTCAGATGCAGGGGACAATATTTCAACCCTGGCCCGAGCTCTGGAACCTTCACGTCTGGTGCCTGAAGGGGAGCAACTAAGAGATGCTGGTCTTCCAGCCAGCGTAATTGAAACTATTCTAAGTGCTAGGGCTCCCTCCACTATAAGAACTTATGCCTTCAAATGGAGTGTATTTGAAATTTGGTGCATGGCAAAACATGTAGACCCAGTCCACTGCCGAATTGTTTCAGTGCAAGAAAAGGTTCTGCAAGAAAAGTTGTCCTTGGGCTTATGCCCTAGTACTCTCAGAACGTACATAGCCGCTATTTCGGCTTGTCATGTTCTGACCGATGGGGTTTTTGTGGGAAAGCACCCTTTAGTTGCCCATTTTATTCATGGAGCTAAACAGTTGAGGCCGCCCACTAGAGCGACAGTCACCCCTTTAGAACCACTAGAGTCAGTGCCTGTCAGGCTTCTGACTCTTAAGATGTTTTTTTCTCATGGCCATTACTTCTTTGAAGAGAATTGGAGATCTGCAGGCTTTGTCAGTCTCCCCATCCTGCCTAGACTTTTCCCCCTGGGCTAGTCAAAGCTATTCTGCATCCTCACCCAAACTATCTTCCGAAAGTTCCATTCTCGACCATGCACCCAGTTCTTCTCAAAACTTTCTGTCCTCCAACTTTTACAGCTCTGGAGCAGGAAAGACTTCACTTACTGTGTCCAGTATGTGATTTTCAGATTACGTCCACTGCACTAGCTAGTCACGTAAGTCAGTGCAGCTTTTTATTTGCCATGGGGACCGCAACCAGGGGGGGCGGCCGCCACTAGACAAACCCTGACACATTGGGTGAGAGATGCCATTGCCCTAACCTACGAGGTGCATGGTCATACTTTGCCTCTAGGAGTCAGAGCTCATTCGACCAGGGGGATTGCCTCATCAATTGCTCTGGCAAGAGGTATCCCCTTGCAGCAAGTGTATGATGCGGCAGGTTGGTCCTCTCTGCACACATTTGTCAGATTTTATAGTTTGGATGTCCGTGCTACTTCGGGCTCGCGGGTCCTCGATTCAGCATCCCAAAGTTATGTCTGAGACCCCTTTGACTCATTGTGCGCACACACTACACAAGCTGGACACTTGCACTTCCAGACACTTGCAGTGCGGCGGCGTTGGTATTCTTGTTCCCATAGCATTTTCACGCAGCATCGAGTGTATCTTTTGAAAGGGATCGTCTCGGGTTACTTTGCTGTAACTCTGTTCCCTGAAAAAGTGGGAACAAGATGCTGCGCTCCACTGCTGGCGTGGCTGGACATCCTTTCAAACAAAAATTGACCTGAGGATGTTTCCGGTTCACTCCCAATTATAACCTGCAGGTGCTCCTCATCAGATGACATCACCTGACCGAGGTTATATAAGCCAAAATTTGGCATGTTTGATACACACATCCTTCAAACTGGCTGAACAAAGAGATGTTCCCATAGCATTTTTCATGCAGCATCTCGTTCTCGCTTTTTCAGGGAACAGGGTTACAGCAAAGTAACCTGAGACAATTTCATTCAATCATCTTTAGCTTTAATCACAGCACACAATGTAGCCAGTTCATGTGTGAAAATTATTTCTCATGCACTCAAAACCACTCATTCACAATTTTAGTCCTGGAATATGCCTGTGCCATCAGGGAAGAAAAACTCCATTGATGTTAATTCAGTGCACTGAGGTCATCGCTGACCTATATTTTATTGCCACATAAATTCTTGAGCCTAGACATGACCACTTGTTGCACCCATCACTTGACTAGGGTCAAACTGAACTTATCAGACCACATGACCTTTTTTCATTGCTTCAAAGCCCAAAGTTTATGCTCCCTAGCAAATTTCAAGCATTTTTTTCTGAATAGTCTCACTAACAAGTGTTTTTCTTATGGCAACACTGCTGTTTAATCCCTGTCTTGTGATTGAGGGCACTGTAACTTAAACTATTATATGGTTTTGATTTTTACTATGCAAAATTTTTACCAAAAGTTTAAGTGATCGCCATTCATGAGGTTCCCCTTGCTATGTTTTGACTTAATTGTTTTATTTGAGTCAAACATCTGAACACAT
The DNA here is from genome assembly GCA_011419295.1 of Clarias macrocephalus. Taxonomy (NCBI): domain Eukaryota; kingdom Metazoa; phylum Chordata; class Actinopteri; order Siluriformes; family Clariidae; genus Clarias; species Clarias macrocephalus. Next base: position 68,924 of record JAAGKR010003373.1, on the reverse strand, counting down.
AGATGCTGCCATGGGTTTTTATTTCCTACCCAATATTAGGGAGACTCAATGTCTGATTGAAGATTTCCTCCTTGCATGGGAAATGTATTAATTTGTTCTGACAGTCTGATTCTTTCTGTCTTGATCATTGTATCTATTAGTTATTGTTTGTTTCTTTTTGAAAAAAAAACAAACAAAAAAAAACAGAGCAATTGAAGGTGTTTGGTCCAGAAGCTTCTCTTGATGCTGTAGCTGGTGAAAATCTGGTCCTTCCTTGTTTCATCAAACCCAACACCAGTGCCGTGGACATGACAGTGTAGTGACTGAAGCTAGAGGAAATGCCTTTATTAGTGCATCTCTACAGGGACCATGAAGACATATATGAAAAGCAGACTTCATCATATAGAGGAAGAACATCACTGTTTAAAGAGGAGCTACAGAAAGGCAATGCTTCACTCAAACTCTCACCTGTCAGAGTCTCTGATGAAGGAGAATATAAGTGTCTCATTGAGGACAAATCCTGGTATGATATCACTGTTCACATCATGGTTGAGGGTAAGAGCCATTTCTGCATTGAAGCTTTACACACAGCAGACCTTCTTTTCTCATAATATCAATAGTTTTTGCATACATAATCTGTATTTTCCATCGTATTTTTTGTTTGTTTTAGAATGGGCTCAATGACTGACTAAATCAAAAGTTTCAAACCCTAGTCCTGGAGAACACCTTGCCCTACTCAGAGTTTTCTTCCTCTAATAATTTTGATAATTATTAGTAATTTGTTAATTATCTTTTATCTTTTTAAAAGAAAAGCAGAGTGACTGAAGGTGTAGTCTGATTCAGAGAATCATAATTTCAATTTAATTTATATAGCGCTTTTAACAGATTAAATGATGCTGCGTGAAAACGCTATGGGAACATCTCTTTGTTCTCCGGTTGTGAAGCCTGTGCATGTCAAAAATGCCAAATACTTCGGCTTATAACCTCAGTCAGGTGACGTCACCGAATATGGTGCACCTGCAGGTTATAAATAGGAGTGAACCAGAAACATCCTCAGGTCAATTTTGTCTGAAGGACGTCCAGGCACGCCAGCAGTGCGAAATTGAAGCGCAGCATCCACTTCAGGGAAGAGCGAAGTAACCCAATACGTTCCCTTTCAAAACCTACACTCGATGCTGTGTGAAAACGCTATGGGAACGAGAATACCAACGCCGCTGCACTGCAAGTGTCTAGACCCTCAGGTTGTGCACACAATAGCCAAGAGGTCTCAGACCTAGCTCTGGGATGCTGACTCAAGGATCCACAAGCCCGGAGTAGCATTGACATCCAGACTATAAAAATCTAACAAACGTGTGCGGAGAGGACCAGCCTGCCGCATCACACACCTGCTGAAGGGGGACGCCTCTTGCCAGAGCAATTGATGAGGCAATCCCCCTGGTCGAATGAGCCCTGATTGCCAGAGGCGAAGTGTGACCATACGCCACACAGGCTAGGGTAATAGCATCTCTCACCCAGTGTGACAGCGTCTTATTCAACGAAGCCATAGCCATAAGAAAAACCATCTTAAGAGACAGAAGCCTGACAGGCGCTGACTCTAGTGGTTTGAAAGGGGTGTCAGCCACGCCTTCGAGTACAATAGCTAAGTGAAGGGACCGTCGCTCTAGTGGGTGGCCACAACCGTTTAGCTCCACGAATAAAACGGGCAACTAAATGGTGCTTTCCCACAGAAACCCGTGAAGGTCGTGAAGGTCCCAGAGCTTGGGCCGTGGATGAAATATTGTCCCCTGCACCTGAGACAGAAGATCCCTCCTGACTGGAATCACCCAGGGTGAGCCGTTGAGGAATGATATTAGATCTGAGAACCACACTCTGGTCGGCCTATGGGGCGCTATCAATAAGAGGCGCAAACTCCATTGACGGACCCTCGCCAGGACTCCTGGGAGCAGAACTATCAGTGGAAACGCATAAAGGCGTAATCTGGGCCACATGTGGGCCATCGCGTCCAGATACAAGGGAGCTGGAGGAGTCAGAGTGTAGTAAAGGGGACATTGTGATGCCTCTTGCAAAGCGAAGAGGTCCACCTCTGCTACATAAAATCTTTCGCAGATTTGACTGACTGACTACTTCTGGGTGGAGTTTCCATTCCCCACGTCACAGCTTGTCTGGATAGCAAGTCCGCTCCATCATTCATAGCCCCGGAATGTAAATCCGAGACAGGAACTTGTCGTTTGCCCAAAGCAGAACCTGGTGTGCTAGCTTGTTTAAGCAGTGCAAGCGCAGTCCACCCTGGCGATTTATATACGAGATTACCGCAATGTTGTCCACCCGCACTAGAACATGGTAGCCTTTCAATTGCTGGAGGAAGTTTTTCAAGGCCAGAAACAGAGCCATCATTTCGAGGCAATTGGTGTGCCATGCGAGAAGATGACCTCTCCAGCTCTCTTGTGCTAGATGGCCATCCAAGACCGCACACCAGCCCGGGAGGGAAGCGTCTGTCATTAGCATCTTGCGATGACAAGACGGACCTAAAGTGGTACCCAAAGTCAGAAACCAGGGTCTAAACCACATAGAAAGGGTACGAAGCCCCCGGCCCGTAACCCTTATTAGCCTCTGGGGGATTGGCCCTTGAATGAAATCCCCTGGCTCTTAGCCACAGCTGAAACGCTTTCATGTGCAGAAGGCCTAAAGGTATCTCCGTGGACACAGCTGGCATGAGGTATAGCTCCTGAGACTGAGCCAGAATCAGCCAGTCTTCTATGTAATTCAAGATATGGATGACCTGGAGTCGTTAAGGAGCCAGGACCGCATTCATGCATTTTGTATATGTGCGGGGTGACAGAGCCAGGCCAAATGGAAGGACCCGATACTGGTAAGCTTCGCCCCCGAAAGCGAACCTCAGGAAAGTCCTGTGCTGTGCCAATATTTCTATATGGAATGAGAAACGATCATTTTGACAGTCAACATTTTGAATCTGTATTTCCTGATATAGCGGTTCAAGCCGCGAAGATCCAAAATTGCACTGACTAGTAGCCCGACTCTCTGTCTGGGAGGGAAACATGTTCTGTTTACTTAATACTTACTTACTTAGTACTTATTACTTAAGTACTGTAATTTGCACACCATACCTTTTTCCTGTGAAATGCTCAGGGAATAGATCTCAGCCTCATGCAAAGTCCATGTCCTCCAACCAAGGTGAGAATTTATCAATGTTTGTAATTTAAAACGAACCGAATACACGTGATCCTTATTCCTGACAACACGGTCAGGAAAATAGACTGGCTATGTCTACGCATCTCTTTGTTAAGGTCACGAATAAACGCCACTCCATGTTCCCGAAGAACATTCTCGGGAAAACAGGTACCTTAAACCTGCGCACCACTGGGCCATGGATGTGTGGTTCACACATTTATAAAAATGCAACTACTGTGAATTAACGAGGCATTCGGCTGTCCCTATACATTCTACCTTGTTTCTGAGACACTCTCAGGAAACGAGCCTCGGCTGCGCCTCACCGATCTTGCACACCTCTACCTCAAGGAGAACAATACCCAAAAAAACGAAATCATGCACATCCTAAGTGTATAACTGCAACTGCACACCGATTGTAATATGGCTATTACAATCAATTAATTAATTTATTTCCTAACCATGCACCTCTACGCCAGGGCCAGGTTATACACTAAATGCATGCTTCAAATGCCTTACTAAATTACAGAAATGCTTCCCTAAATAACAAATTACCCTGAATGATGCACTACACACCCCCACCCCTTTAAATTACCAAAGGGAATTAAAAAAAAAAATTAAGTTTGTTTCCTACACAAAGGAGCTAAAATTAATTAAATAACTTTGTAATAATTTACATTTTATTTATTTATTTAGCATTTTTAATGACAAGGAGAATTTCTTAAACTTCAAAACAAAATTAAATATGTTGCTAGACTTTTAGCTGTGTCCAGTGTTGCTCAACTTAGCTGGTGGTTTCCAATCCAGATCTGTTCACTAACTGCTAACATGTACACCCAAAATGTTAAAAAGAATCGTCTTTCTGCCTGTCAGCTCCATGTCTAACATTGACTTCCTGATATAATCCTAAAACAAACATGAATATTTTAATAGAAAACCAACATGAAAAACAACTGAACATCTGAATGTAAATTTGCCCATTTCGGCATTCTGACCACATTACAGCACATGCAGTTAAAGCACGCAGACAGGGGGCAGCGACCACATTGAGCAACCTATAGCAACCATGGACGCGGGTTGATAACGTAGCTTTTTAAGTCCACACAGCAGATGTTTCTTTAAACATGACGTGACGAAAACCATATAGAACTTGCACCAGAAGACAAAACCTCTTCGAATTATGGTGAACAAAACTTTAGAAAACATAACGTGAAGTAAACTATTTTTAATCAAATCTCACGAGAACAAAATCTCCCCTGACCGAGGACAAAATCTGAAAGAGCAAAATAAACACCTACTTTTTCCTCTGAGAGGGAAAACCGGACTGAGCCGCAAAATTGTTAGGTTTTAAATGAAGAAGTGTGTCCGAGCTAAGTTTTAAGCTAAGAGAAGAAGAGTTATAGCTTGTTGTGTCTGCTGCACCTTGATACACTTACCGGTTTGGACCCAATAGACTGGGAGAGACAAACACACACACACACACACACACACACACACACACACACACACACACACACACACACACACACACACACACACACACACAGGCATGATGTCTGAAGATCTCTTTTTATTTTCAGCAAGGAGAGCACATTTAAATTGTGTCAGCAATGAACTAGTAATTAACATGTCAGTCATAGAGGAACCTGGAAACAGACAGGAGAGAGGAAATACATTTAAACAAAAGGGTTCTAGCATACAAGAGCCATTTGGATGTACAGTGGAACCTTGGATTATGAACATAATTCGTTCTGGAAGTGGGCTCATGTTACAAAACACTCGTAAACCAAATCATCATTTCCCATAAGAAATAATGAAAACTCAAATTATTTGTTCCACAGCCCCAAAAAATAAATACATAAAAATAATTAATACAATCTATAAAATGAAAAAAATAATAATAATCTGCACTTTACCTTTTTAAAAAAAGTACAAATAAAGTGTTTCAGTTGGTGCGCGCAGGCGCCGTGTGTGTGTGTGTGTGTGGGTGTGTGTGTGTGTGTGTGTGTGTGTGTGTGTGTGTGTGTGAAATTAGCCCCTTTCCTTGCCTCGTTTTACATAGTAACACTCCTTCTCTGGACTGGGGACCTGTGATTTCAGTTGTTCGATAGCTCAGGACTGGAATTTCCTACAGTCTACCTGAGCCTCCAGGAACAAACTGGACTCCTTTTAATTTTAATTTTAACACATCTCCTGTTATACTGAACTTCCAGTCTTATGCATTATTATGCTGATCAATCCCTGCTATCCGTTATCACCCAGATGAGGATGGGTTCCCTGTTGAGTCTGGTTCCTCTCAAGGTTTCTTCCTATTTCCATCTCAGGGAGTTTTTCCTTGCCACCGTCGCCCTCGGCTTGCTCATCAGGGACAATCTTATCATTTTGATTCATACACATTGCATACAAACTTACTTCTTTTGATTGTGTAAAGCTGCTTTGCGACAATGTCAATTGTTAAAAGCACTATATAAATAAAATTTACTTGACTTGACTCCTCCCTCTTCCCACCTCGCTTTTTAAGTTTCACAACAAACACACAAACACACACACAACGGAAACACCGTTTTAACAGGAAAAAAAGAAATCTCTCTGACACTGGCATGAGCGTATATTAACAGAATCACTTTGTAAGTTTCACAACAAACGCATAAACACAGCAAAAACACCGTTTTAACGGAAAAAAGACATCTCTCTGAGACTGGTATGAGCGCATACTAACGAAATCACTTAAGTTTTACAACAAACGTACACACACAAACACAACGGAAACACCGTTTTAACAGGGAATAAAGAAATCTCTCTGACCTGGCAAAAGCTCATACTAAGGGAATCACTGCTGTAAAGTGTCAGGGTGTGTGTCGGTGTCAAATTATGCGCGCACACGGATAAGAGACTAAAAGAAAGAGGGAGATGTTGATTATACAAGTAAGAGACGAGCAGAGTTTCTGTGTGTTTGTGAAGCTGTGGGGGGGGGGGGGGGTGAAAAGGTGAGAGAGTGACGCTTGGTGTCAAAATAAGAGTCGCATGCGTGATACATGATACTCGGCGCTCGTAAACTAATACTTGCTCGGTTTCCGATTAAAAATTTATTAAAAGTCTTTGCTCGGTTTGCTCGTAAACCACGTTACTCGCAATCCGAAGTTCCACTGTATATTCATCTGGATACAGGATATAGAAGGTGTTACCACAGACGGCATAAGGAACCACAGTGAGGAATCTGTTCTCAGGGCACAGGAATCTTCTTATTAGTCTTACTATATTATAAAACCTTACAGAGTCTGTCTCCAAGGTTTTCAAAAAGACATTGTTACCTGTTGTCTCAACAAATACCACTGTAACAAGTTGGGTCAACAATACAATATATATATATATATATATATATATATATATATATATATATATATTTTTTTTTTTTTTTTTACAGTGCATCGAAAGTATGCGCAAATGGATGTTCGTGCAACTGTAAGTATGCGCTATCAGCTTGCTGAAAATGCTTTGCATAGTGAGGCAAATGTCTTACTAAATTTTAGTTCTTTCGGGAAAATTTACAAGGCGGTGCATTTGTATGCCAAGATACCACTGAACTAGGTACACATTATTGATTCAACTGTGTCAAATATTCTGGAACAATAATGTGTGCTTAACAAGGCAATATAGGCTGTCACGGTCTGACTGTGACTACAGGCCAGACCGGCTGATGTTGTGGTCACTGTGGGCAAAATACGGCAGGCATAAATGCAGAGGGGTTTTTAAACAGAAAGAGTCTTTTATTTACAGAAGAAATACAAACATTGAAACAAAACAACAAAGGAACCAAAATAACCAACTCAAACTAAAACTAGGGCTCAGGGCTACACACAGGCTAAGAGCTGACACAGGGAACTGAGCGCTGACACAGGGAGACATGGAGCCTGAGCTAACTAGAGGCGGGAACTAGAGGTGGGATAGGACTAGACAAAGAACTGGATGTGGGACAGGACTAGACACAGGACTGGAGGCGGGACAGGACTAGACACAGGACTGGAGACACAGACTAGAGACATGGGACAGAACACAGAGACTAGAGGCAGGACCAGGGACGCAGAGACTAGGGACAGGACCATGGACGCAGAGACTAGGGACAGGACATGAGACTGGATGGGTTAGTGGTTAGTTGGATTAGTAGCTACTCTGAATATGGATAGACGGAATGATGACCTAACCAGGTTAGTATCTAAGGGAATTAGTGGCTAACCAGGTTAGTACTGAGCTACTAGGGGACCGGGACACAAGAGGCAAGGCACACATGAGGCTATTCCAAACTAGCAGCTAACCTACCTAGCGACCAAAACCACTAGCAGTCAATCCCAATAGAGGCTAGCCTACTGGAGGATAACCCTACTAGGGGCTAACCCTACTAGCAGCCAAGGCCTACTAGCGGCTAACCCTGCTAACAGCTAAGCACTCATGTGGCTACACATATCTAAACAGATAAGGGACACCACCGACAAAGAACTACACAAGAAGGCTGACAGTAGGGATACACAAAACAGTACTTACACAGGAGAGACACTGCCTTACTAAACACAAAACAGGACAGCTCCATGAATCCATCTACACAAAGAACATAAAGCAAACCAATAATAGATTCCTCTTAAAAAACACAAGTTAAACCAACTAAAATACGAAACTAAAAGAAACAAAACTAAAAAAAAAGGAATGCCGACTTGACTGAAATAATGCTCAACCCAGTTTGCCAGAACAAACTGCTATTTATAGAATTTTTAATGAACCACCTAGGTTCAGGTGAGCTCCCTCATCACCTGACCGAGGTGCCTTCTGGGAAACTGAGTCGATCAATAAAAACTACAAAAAGGACAGACATGTCCTCTAGTGGAAGTTCCTAACATAGGCAGCCTGTGTGGAATAAATTTTAATACACAAGGGCTTCTTGTTTAGCTCTATACGTGACTCTATACGTTCATGATTACAGCTCAGGGAAGCCACCCGGTGATCACAATGGAGAGTTATGATAACTCAGGAGGGGTTAATCTAGTGTGTGAATCCAGAGGCTGGAAACCTGCACCTGAGGTTCTATGGCTGAATAGAGATGGAGACACTCTGCCTGCTGAAGAGACACAGACACACAGAGACACTGAGGGCTTCAGTGTGAAATGCCGCATCACTGTTCATGATTATAGTGACTCCAACAGATTTTACTGCAGACTTCAACAAAAACATTCACATGATGGAGGCAGAGGTCATCATTAATAGTAAGCCAAATCAATAGTAAATAAAAAATTTAAATAAGAATAATTAAAAACGTTTCAATTTATATTGTAATATTCTACCGTTGTCATTCCATATGAGGTGATTAAGGTGAGGTGAAACACAAATATGATAAAGATAATATTTTTGTATCAGAACTTGTGCTTTTCTGTATTTTTGTGTTCTGCCTATACAGTTGTGTCTTGCATTTATGAAATATTCTTTCCCGGGTTTATACAAATATCTGTAACAGGCTTGGTTTCATTTTAGGTAAAGTCTTTGAGGCTTGGAAGTGGGACGTCGGCATTTCAGTGTCAGCATGTCTTCTTGCTGTCGGAGCAATAATAATTACAGTTATCTGTTACAAGAAAGGTAATCTTAAAGTTTCTTTATAACATTCCTAGCACATTTAAACACACTCACTTTAAGTCAGGAAGGGTTGTAAATCCACTTGTCTCGGGTGTGTTAGCGCACAGAAAACGAGGAGTCCAGCTAGCCATGCTATTTGTGAAGCGGAATATTTTATTCAGCCCTGTCTTAAAATCTCAGTTTCTTTATATATTAACTACCATTATCACAATCTTTTCCTCAAAGAAGGGAAAAAAAAGCATAACATTTTGGTTTTGATATTTTGCCGCTGTGCTGTCCAGTTACCCAGAATGACACAACAGTGATATCAAAACTAAATTGACCTTACAAACCTGTCCACAGATACCCATTTTAAAAAATGTTTCTCATGGCCCAATAAGGGTCAAGTGCACTTTTTTCTCATCCTCACTCATCCTCTATACAACTTAATCCTGTATTCAGAGTCACGGGGGGCCTGGAGCCTATCACAGGAGACTTCGGGTACAGTGCGGTATACAGCCTGGACAGGGTGCCAATCTATCGCAGGGCACAGACACATACACTCACTGCGGCCAATTTGGGAATGTCAGTTAACCTAACCTACATGTCTTTGGACTGTGGGAGGAAACCGCAGCACCCGTAGGAAACCCACCAAGCACGGGGAGAACATGCAAACTCTATACACACAGAGACGGAAATCGAACCTGGCCGGGAATCGAACCCGGACCCTGGCGGTGGAAGGCGGCAGTGCTAACCACCACTGTGCCACCTTAAGTAAATTTAAATAATTAAAAAATAAGTTTGCCAACCTGGGGGCCCCTAGGGTCCAGAGCATTAATCTGCCCCTGGCAATTCAATTCAATTCAATTCAATTTTATTTGTATAGCGCTTTTAACAATTGACATTGTCGCAAAGCAGCTTTACACAATCAAAAGAAGTAAGTTTGTATGAAATTTGAATGTGTATGAAACAAAATTATAAGATTATTCCTGATGAAAAAGCCGAGGGTGACGGTGGCAAGGAAAAACTCCCTGGGATGGTAATAGGAAGAAATCTTGAGAGGAACCAGACTCAACAGGGAACACATCCTCATTTGGGTGAAAACGGACAGCAGGGATTGATCAGCACAATACTGTGTAAGACTGGAAGTTCAGTATAACAGGGGATGTGTTTAAATTAAATGGAGTCCAGTTTGTTCCTAGAGGCTCAGGTTGACTGTAGGAAATTCCAACCCTGAGCTATCGAATGACTGAAGTCACAGATCCGAAGAGAACAGATTTAGACAACAGGAAGTAAACACACTGGGGGCTAAGCTAACACACAAAAGACTCAGCACAGTACACTCAGAAATGAACAGAATGAACTAATAGGTACTCTTACACATCACACAAATCACAGGACACAACAGGGCCCAGATAAACAACCATAAGTAAAATAAACCATAACCTAACCTAACCAAACCAAACCACATGCCCACTGACAGTTTTAATGCTCGACCTAGTTTCCCAGAACAACCAGCTATTTATAACAATACTAATGAGCTACGCCGGTTCAGGTGAGCACTAACTTCACCTGATCGAGGTGCCTTCTGGGAAACTGAGTTGACGAACAAAAAAAATACAAAAAACAAACGTGCACACAGTGCCCTCTAGGGGTGAACCCTTAGCTAAATTATTTAAACTACAATTTCATCACATCATGTTAAATATGGATTAAATTAAAACCAATAAAGTCAAATATCTTAAATCATGCAGACAGTTTTCAAGCATTACAAATTCAGGTTCAGGTTCTGATTTTACTTCATAGAGGATTCAGTAAGAAAATCAGAGGTATAAACACATCAGTCACTATACTGTACATTCAATCACGTGTTTTCTATGTGAGTAATAACTGAACTGTAACATCATCTGACTTTTTGAAGTGTGTTTCATCATTTAACAAATATTTAACATAGAGAATTACATTTAATAACTGCAATCTGATTTGTGCTGTCCATTTCCCTTTTCACTATATTCCCCTGCTTAATCTGTTTATATTTTTATAGGGAGTTTACACAAATTAACTCAAAACCACTTTATCTGTTTCAGACTCAGAGCTTCAAAGGGAGAAGCAAGAAGCAGGTGAAAATAAAGTTTATACTTTACATTTCTACAAATTATTTAATTGGATTATTAATTAAAACCAGAAAAAATATCACTTTGAGCACACAATTTCACAGACAATTTCACAAAGGCAACTGGGAGCTTGTTAGTTTTTGTAAAGTCTAGTGACTAGAAATATTAACTAATTCATCTCAGTCTATTGAAAACACACTTAAGCCCCATTTACACTGCAGGTCTTGATACCCAATTCTGATTTGTTGCCTATATCAGATTTTTCTGACCGTCTGTTTACACGTTCTTTCAACTACTGTATGACCCATATCTGATTCAGGTGTTTACACTTTCCATACCGTCTGAAACATTGCGCATACTTAAAGGGAGGTTCTTGCACTACAGACTAGCCAAGATATGAATGAAGGTGAAATATGCTTGATGCTAGCCCTGCGATATATGCAAAGTTCGCGAAACGGAGAAGGAGGAAAAGGGCCATCACTGCAGCCTGCACATATGCTTCATTTATTGTGTCCTCAATCATTCAGAGGAATGTCTGGGTGCGAGACGTGTCGGGTCGCTCTCTGGTGGCTTGCAACAGGTGCGGGCTATCGCACACTGGCGCATCTGTTTGGGATGAGCAGTGCCTCGGTGTGCCTGAATACGTCATTAAACCGCAAAGAAGTCGCAGTTTTAATGACGTACAGAACGCAATGCCTCAGAAAATTCTGTCTATTTACACGACAATCACATTAGCACATATCTGATTTATATCTGATTTATTTCCACATATGAAGGAGGCCTTGAAACCGATCTCGAAATATCGGAATGCATGCGTTTTTTTTCCTGTATCCCCGGACATAGAAAATATCCGATATGTGCCACATATGAGCAAAAAATCGGAACTGGGTCAAATTTAACTGACAGTGTAAACGTAGCTTTAGAGGCACAATTTACCATGGCGAAAGTTTAAATTATATTCTGGGCCGCTCACTACTACGCTCAGATCAAGAGTAGCTGTTAGCTGTGGGGGTGAGAGCATCAGACACACACATGTTAGGGTTATAGGAAAGGGGAAGTTTGGCCTTCGCTGCTGCATCTGTTTTTCTGAAATAGAATATAATTTGTTAGTTGAGCATTACATTTACACTTTTAAAATTTCATGTGCTATCATCACGGCAGCTCCTGTTAGCACCTATTTCTGTATCACAAAATGTTGATCCATCCACGTTTATTTTATATCCGGATTCTGTAGTGGCGCTTACTGTGGATCAATCGTAGGGGAACAAAGTTGTTTAACAGTAGGCAACGTAGCAGTGGTGTTCTACTTTTCTTTCTGTAGGAAAAAGAGTTACAGGGTTAGAATTTTACATCTTTTCACAGTGATGTTTATAATTTAGCATTGTACTTTAACCACCACTCTGCTGCAAATAAGTGTGATGCTTTTCTGTATAAATGATACTGAAAGGTCATGAGGAAATGCAAATGTCAAATTACTGTAACCCACCTGCCTTCTCAGTTTCTGGTACTGCACATAAACTCATGGGTGATTCTGCTGCTACAGGATCTGATTTGGCTGAGAAGTGAGATACAGATATTATTATTTTTTTCTTTTTTTTTTTTTTCTTTTTTTTCTTTTCATGCTTCTGTAGCAAGATTGAAATCATGCAACCATTCTTTTCATAAAAAGTTTTTGTAAAAGGCCTTTTACAATTTGGAATGCCCAATATTAAATTAGTTTGTAATGGCAAATTTAATTCAGTGAAAGATCATTCTTGCTTTTGGAATTCAACTAAATGCACTGTGGGCCAGTAGACCCTTCCCATGAGTGTATAGCTCACTGGGGTCTTGAGGATTGCATAGACCAAAATTTCTGCAGTAAAAACACTTTTAATTTTTACATTTTTACTTTGACATAAATTTTTCTTATTTGTTTTAGAATATTTTGGACTACTACTGTACTTAGATCCAAAGTTTTCTCTTGTCCCAAAACAGTTTGACCTAAAGACTTGACTTGAGCTAATTGTAGCTTTGATATGGCTTACTTTATGACCTTGTTCTGCTGGACAATAAGGAGTTGCTGGTGTGTATTATGACAAAAGATTTCAATAAAAAATTAAACACTGGAATTATTTCAGCTAAAGACTCAGGTAGGAGAGTATACTGTATAGAGTTTGTAGGACCTAGTTTTTATTTTGGGGTGATCACCGCCAGTTCAGTTCCCTTAATCAAAATTTACATTGTTACTGTTTTTTATTCACTGAAACGGAAGAAATTGGAAGTTTCCTTATCATAACATGCCTTGTATTGTTTTTAATCACTCTATACACAACCAATTATTTTTAAAGTTATTTTACAAATGGAAAATACAAGAGGAATAATGTTATACGGTTTATTTATTTTATATAAAATCTAAAATGAAAACATTCTACAAAAATACCAAAGAAAATTATTGTGTCTACAGTGATTAAAAAAACAATACAATGCATGTTATTATAGGGAAAAATCTCCATTTATTCCATTCCAGGGATTAAAAACCGTAACAATGTTAATTTTATAATCTAGAATCCAGAAGATTTTAAATTTACACAAATTTAAGAAGTGGCCTGAAGCACTACAGGTCTTCAGAAAGGCCTCTGATCCTAGAGGATTTTAAAGTGGGCAGGGGTGTATTTTAGTCTCTCTGAATGTACAGTATAAGTGAGAACAGCTGGTTCATACCTGGGGAGGGGTGAATTATTTGTATTTAAATGTTGTCTGATATTGTAAATCACACACAGTAACACTAAAACAACAGCAACCTACAATAAATAGTAAAAAGAGGCCCTAATTTTATACTGCATAAATATTATTTAGTACAACAAAATTCCTCTGCGCTCTCAAAAAGCGCTCTATAGACTACTTGGAAATTAAAGAGGAGAATTATGATGCCGGCTCAAAAATAAACAAAAATAGCCCATAATTAATAAAACATTTTTATTTAGACTATAAAAATGAATCTGAATCTATTTTTAGGCATGCCAGCTGCTTTTTGGTACCAAATATTATAATGCCCGCATGACAAACATTCCCCATCTTAATATTTGAACTAATTATTTTATCTATTTAACCATTAAACTATTTATTTTACTATTTTAACTATTATTATTTAATTATTATTTAATTATAAAAAAAAATAAAAACAAGCACAATAAAACTTTTAAAAATATTATTGATTAAATGTGGGCTGAAAAAAACTGTTGTTTTCAAAAATTTAACAGATGAGGATTTATGTCCATTAATCTGATATACAGTATGCTGGAGAAATTCCTAGGTGGGAAGACAAAAAAACAATCAAAAGTCATCAAAGACAAAAAAAAAACTTTTAAATAAACGTCAACAACCTCCACCAAAGAGTCTGGAATGCAGAGTACAGGATGCGTCACACAGTCGCGATATATTATACTATAATAACTGCATTATACAAAAGCTTACCAGTTAGAAATACCAGACCAGACATTTACAGGAACAACACAGCAGTTTTTATATGTATTTTGAGTTATTCTAATCTTCTATTCTGAAAGTCTATTTTCCAGTTATTTCTTTATTTAAAGTTCGATGTCTTTAAATTTTACATTTTAAAAATAATAACAATAAACAGAGATCGGCTATATAACAGTTAATTCTTTGTACAAATAAAATCCTTAGCTAGTGAACTTGATCGTCTGTCTAAACAACATTTAAGCAATGTTTTTTTTTTTAACTCATTATTGTACAGTAAATGTCAGTAGCTCTGGTTCTGATTTTCCATGTTTGTTGTATAAAGTACTCAGATGTGGAAATTACTATCACTGTATTATTTCTTCAATACAAAATATTATGACTTTTTTATGGCTTAAACTCTAATTATATTTGAAAACTCTGTCAAATGAAATTGTTACTTTGCACCACCTGGCTGTCATTTCATGAATGTCATGAAATGCGACTGATTTATTTTGTCCGTTGTCATTTTGCCGCGGCAGTAAGCACGGCGGTAATGGACATCCATCCCCCTTGACTACTTTATGCACACCTTAGGTTTTAACCATTTATTGTGAAGTAAACATCAAGAAGGTAAAGGGGGTGTCTTGTGAACATCATGTTCCACTATGTGAAGTGTGCTTCATCATTTAACAAATATTTACCATAGCGGACGATTAAATTTAATAAATGCAATCTGATCTGTGTTGTTCATTACCCTTATCACTATATTACACTGTTTAATCTGTTAAACAGATCAATACTTTTATTTATATAGAATTTACACACAATAACTCAAAACCACTTTATCTGTTTCAGCCTCAGAGCTTCAAAGGGAGAAGCAAAAAGCAGGTGAGAATAAACTTTTAATGCTTTAAAATTCTACAAATTATTTAATTGGAAGAAACCTAACATACCACAAAAATAAATAAATAACCACGACTGAGAGTATAGATCAGGAGAGAGGGCAGAAATTACAGCTCTTTCTTCTGTTTATTTAAGTGAACGCTGCCAAATTCTGGACAGCTCAGGTCATGTATCCAGATTTATATAACCAGACGTAAACAGCAAGGAGGCTTATGGAGTGAAATCTAAATGACTCTTTATTTACAAACATATTTACAGGCACAACCCAGACACAGTAATAGAGGCCATGAACTGTAGCCATTAGCATTAGCACAAGCTAAGGAACAAAAACAGTGAATCAGGCATCTCGCAGTAGCAGCAAAACATGAACATAAAATTCAACTAAAAAGAAATTAAACACAAAATGTGATGTACACCATAAACTCCAACAAATGCATCATCGGATGGAGAGATACACCTTACTATGTCAGAAATAGAAAGAGCTGTTGCAAATGCTTGGTCTCCCAAAACACATGACAAGTAGTACAATTCCAGTGCATAAACTATTTTTAAAAATGGGAAAATAAGTTAAATACCATCAACACAGGATATTTCCATCATTATTGTAATATTGCAACCTTTTTACATTTTTACATTAGATATTAAATTTTTCTATAAAAGATAAAGAAGCCAATCTCTCCTAATCAAAGTGATTTCTGTAAGGAAAAACTATGGTTGTGCATGCAGTTAAGTTTTGTTTTAATGAGCTGGCCAGGGTGGACATGTGGGCGGAATGAGGCATGACAAGAGGATCTTTTCAGCCTAGTGATACCATGCACTCACCAACAGTGCAACCTGCATACATATATCTTTGCGCATATTCCAATACTGATGTAACCAAACCCTCACTCACTTACTCACTCATCATCTATACCACTTAATCCTGTATACAGGGCCAATAAAAAAAAATGGACCTGGCTGTTTATATAAAAAAAAAAGTCTATATGCTATGCTCTGAAGTGATTGAATTGAAAATAATTTTAGGAGTGGAATTACAATTAAATTTAAGACAATTCAATTTCAGACAATTCAATTTAAATTAAATGCTGAGTACTCCAGAAAGCTATTTGGTTGAAATGGGACACCACAAGGAAGTGTATCCCAGCAAACATTTGGACTTTTGATGACTGTTGAAATGACGTCCCTCCGACATGTCCTATCATGTTTGAAAAATAGTTTCAGAATGAAGGTTGACTGGATGTTTTTGAAGGGAATCCATTACATGCTGATGATGTGACACTGTGGGAGTGGGGGAGGAGTCTGTATTATGTACAAAGAAATATGCAGAATGCAATAAGGAATGTGGAGGAATCAGCAAACAGATGGGGATTTGTGCACTGTCTGTGAATCAATGCTTTTTTAAATAAAACTTTGTATAAACAAAAATTAGAGCAGATAAAATTTATTTGGTTTCTTGGTTTAAAGTTTGAATATCTTGCATGGAATAAAACACTGATAAAAATATTAATTATATTCATATTTTGAATATTATTATATAATCTACCTGTATATTAAAAGGTCTTGCTGGGCAGGACTGTAGGGCTACAGCATGAAATCTATTTGCAGTGTTAAAAAAAATCTACCAAGCTCTAATGAGAGCTGAATAACATGTTTTCATATACATACAGCATGACTGGATCCTATAAATAGGATTTCTTTTTTTTGTAAAGCTGTTTTGCCACAATGCAATGCTAATTATTAAATGCTCTATACAATTAATTGCACTGAACAATAGAAATCCATGAGTCATCTTTCAAATATTGTTTTAGAGTGGAATTAACAATGCTGTAATCTGATCAGAGTTTATCAGCATTCATTATCAAACCAGGACAACAAGAGACGAGACAAAATTTTGTTTAATTCTAATTCAAGATGTGGCTGGAAAATGAGATGTTTAAAAGGTCAAACATTTTGTCATGTAACAGCGGTCCATAAGAATAAATAAAAATGCAGGAGGTGTGCAGGAGAGCGCATATATTCTTGCTGTGAAACCAGTAAGAGAGGTGCAGATTAGGATTCCACTGCAACTACCTTATTCTGAGGTAAAGGAAATACATAGCAAAACGAAGTCTGTTAAACAAATTAGCATTAGCATTAGCAGTCAGTGAGAAAGATTACCTGTTCAGCTTAAACTAAATAAATAAAGAGCACCGTAAAATCAGCAGAAAAATACCTTGGAATTAAAAGACCAAGATGGTAAATAGTGAAAGAAACATAACATAGAGCATCCTGTTGTTCTCAGGCAGTTGTTTCAGGATCTCCATGAAAATGTATATTGTAAGGGGGGATTGTTATGACCCTGCGTGTTTTCTTTTCTTCCTCATGGTGGCAGTACAACATGTAGGTGTGATGTCACTGCCAATTAAAGATGCTTTGGGCGGAGAGTATAAAAGACTCGTGTTTTTTGGGGGGGGAAGCTCTCTTTTCTCTGGTGGATCTTTGTCCTCCAGGGAACTCTTTCGTGCCATTTTTGTCAATCTTCTTTACCCCATTGGATGTTTGTTGTTGCTTTATTTCAATTCCTCTATATGTGGGCTTTGATGGTTTCGT
>JAAGKR010003373.1:0-51097 GCA_011419295.1 Clarias macrocephalus | reverse complement strand
AATAGATGCTAGTAGTTGGGGAGCAGGTGCTGTTTTATTACAAGAAGACTCGAACCAAGTTGAACATCCTGTTAGCTATTTCTCAAAGAAGTTTAATCGGCATCAGCAGGTTTATTCTACTGTTGAGAAAGAAGCTCTTGCTCTGGTGTTGGCAGTACAACATTTTGAGGTATATCTAGGATCGATCGCTGCGCCAATTGTCGTCTATACTGATCATAACCCTTTAGTTTTTCTTAATCGGATGAGAAATCGGAACCAGCGACTTATGCGATGGAGTTTAATTTTACAGCCCCTGCATTTGGACATTAAACACATACGAGGAAACGTAATTGCAGATACACTTTCCAGAATGTAGTTGTGATGTCTGTGTACATGTTCTTCTCTTCCTCTTTTGCATTTCTAGGGCCCAGGAGTGTTGAGAGATGGGAAGATGTGGGAGATGCTTCATGGACGTTTTAACTATGTTTTTACTTGTGTCTAATGTTTCTTGTGTTTTTTTTTTCCTCTTTGATTCTTTGCAGAATCTTTTTGAGGAGGGAGGTGTTATGACCCTGAATGTTTTCTTTTCTTCCTCATGGTGGCAGTACAACATGTAGGTGTGATGTCACTGCCAATTAAAGATGCTTTGGGCAGAGAGTATAAAAGACTCGTGTATTTTTTTTGGGGGGAAGCTCTCTTTTCTCTGGTGGATCTTTGTCCTCCAGGGAACTCTTTCGTGCCATTTTTGTCAATCTTCTTTACCCCATTGGATGTTTGTTGTTGCTTTATTTCAATTCCTCTATATGTGGGCTTTGATGGTTTCGTAAATAACAACCTTATCTTAAATAAATAATTTTGGCAATTTAAATATTCTTTTGTGTGTGTGTTCCTCTTTATGTTACGGTCGGGAACGAGCTGACCGTGACATAAATTGGGGGCTCGTCCGGGCAAGGAGACTTGATCTTTAATTGTCAGTAAAAAAAATATGTTTCACAACTACAGAGGGAAAAAGCAAATGTTATACACTAATCAGTTCTGACATTGCATGACAAAAAACACAATTAGACTTTATTATATAGGGATCTACCACTATTTGGAAGAAAAGAGCAAATAATATTGTTGTTGGTGGTGTAGCAATATTTATAAGCGGTAAAATGCATAGAAAAAGATTCTAAATCAATAATAATATAGAATTCTATTGGCAGAGAAAATATGAGTATGAATGAATAGATATTATCATCAAATTTTTAAAAAAAATCAGAATAAAGTACATTCAGATAAAGAACATAAAGTAACAAGGTGGAAATTAAATGATACATAGATTTCATCCCAAGAAAATAGTGAAATCTATGTATAGAGATCTTCAATTAAAATCGAATAAATTAATGATGCAGGAGTTACACAATTAGCAGAAAAAAAACAAAAAGCAAAAAAAAGAAATTGTCAAGGAGAAAGGAAAAAGAAAGTGTCCCATGTTGAAATTGTAGACATGGAAGAGTAAAGGTACAAAATAAAGCATTTAATATATAAAAACTGAATAGAAACCTGAATAAACTGTAAAAGCTGACGTGGAAAACAATAAAACATGCAAAAAGTATTTGGGAGACAGTATTGTAACAAAATAGGAAGAGGCAGGATACGAAAAATTAAAGACATGAAACAAAGCAAAGAGATGCAAGTTCTAAAAATAAAAATAAAATAATTAATAATATAGAAAGGAAATTTTGTGAAATTACATAGGTGTGAAAATGTAGCTGAGGAATTCAGGAATTACAGAGAAATTGTAATAATTGAAATTGAAAGTATATCAGAAATAGAAAGAGCTGTTGCAAATGCCTGGTCTCCTAAAACAATAATAAACACATGACAAGCAGTATAATTCCTATTCTATTCAACAAAATTGGCGAAATAAGTTAAATACCATCAATACAGGAAATTTATATTATTATTGTAATATTGCAACCTGCAGTGATGCGTCAGACTCTGGTTTAAACTACTGGCCAAGTGCGATGAATTTACAAGTGAGACTTGTGGAGAAAATCACAACTGACAGTCTTATTTTCTTTTATAAAAAAGAGTGAGAAGCCAATCTCTCTTAATCAAAGTGAGTTCTGTCAGGGAAAAGTATAGTAGACTCAATACTCAGTTTGAAATCTGAAATTATATAGAAAAAGCCTATATGCTATGCTTTGGAGTGAATATATTTTAAGGAAGAATGCAAAACTAGGTATTAGTCAATCTATATAAATAAAAGAAAGGTTTTGTCTGTAAATTGGTCAGAATTCACTCTTTCGATGATATTTTTACGTTTTATTCATTGAAGGACCAAAAACCAGTCTCAGAAAAAATTTGTCTGTATGTGTGTCCATATGTCTGTATCTCTGAATGTCTGTCCAGCCGGTTTTGTCACAGCATAACGCAGAATTTAATGAAACTTTGCCTTTCTTTCTGTATTTGCCTGACGTTAAAATCGCACCATACATTAAACAAAAAATCTAAATGTTGAGTATAAAAGACATTATCAAGAGTTTGGTGCCAGATTACCTCACAGCTGCCATCGCTTTTTCGAATGAATACGACTTTTCCCTCGAGGTGGTGGTGGCGGCTATACGCATCACTCAATAGAGTACAGTGGAACCTCGGATTGTGAGTAATGTGGTTTACGAGTGTTCCGCAAACCGAGCAAAGATTTTTAGTAAATTTTTAATCGGAAACCGAGCAAGTATTAGTTTACGAGCGCCGAGTATCATGTATTATACATGGGACTCTTATTTTGACACTGAGCGTCACTCTCTCACCTTTTCACCCCCCCCCTCCCCCCACCCCACACACATACACACACACACACACACACACACACACACGGCTTCGCAAACACACAGAAACTCTGCTCGTCTCACACACACAAACACACACACAGACGCTCTTTCGCCTTTTCTCCCCCTCCCCGGCTTCACAAACACACAGAAACTCTGCTATGTCTAAATATTCTTTTCAAAGGTAAGGTGCTGGTTCATTTGTTTTGTTTTTATTTTTGTTTTGTTTTTTCTTTACAGCAGTGATTCCCTTAGTATGTGCTCACGCCAGGTCAGAAAGATTTCTTTTTTCCCTGTTAAAACGGTGTTTCCGTTGTGTGTGTGTGTGTGTGTGTGTGTGTGTGTGTGTGTGTGTGTGTGTGTGTGTGTGTGTGTGTGTGTTTGTTGTGAAACTTAAAAAGTGATTCCGTTAGTATGCGCTCATGCCAGTCTCAGAGAGATTTCTTTTTTTCCTGTTAAAACGGTGTTTCCGTTGTGTGTGTGTGTGTGTGTGCGTGTGTGTGTGTGTGTGTGTGTGTGTGTGTGTGTGTGTGTGTGTGTTGTGAAACTTTAAAAGCGAGATGGGGAGAGGGAGGAGGAGTGTAACTGTGTAAAACAAGGCGTGGGAAGGGGCTAATTCCACACACACACACACACACACACACACACACACACACACACAGCACCAATGGAAACACTTATCTGTCGGGATTTATTTGTACTTATTTTTAAAGGTAAAGTGCAGATTTTTAATTTGCTTTATTTTCATTTTATAGATTGTATTAATTATTTTTATGTATTTATTTTTGGGGGCTGTGGAACGAATAATTTGAGTTTTTGTTATTTCTTATGGGAAATGATGATTTGGTTTACGAGTGTTTTGGAACACAAGCCCACTTCCTGAACGAATTATGCTCATAATCCAAGGTTCCACTGTATGTGAAACAGATCGAAACGACCGGACTGCCCTTACAAAGTTCCCAAATCTTCACAAAACACAAATAAACATGCAACACAGCATAGCTTACTTAAAAAAATACGTATGTATCTTATGAAAACTGAATCTTTATAGATGAATGGATAGATCATTGTATGTTTATTGTTCCTGCAGGAAGTTTAAAACCAGTTTGTCTCATATGTTCTGAAACCATGGTGTTAATGAATGCAGTGATGTGGAACGCCACTATGAGATAAAACACAGGTCGTTAGAGCAAACAGTCTGAGATGAGGGCGTGTAAAACATCCGCACTGAGAATGTTAGCCACTCAAATCAAAATAATGATTATAAGTGATGTTATGAACAGTCATTTGCTTTAAACTTTAAACAGGGAGTGTACTGGATTATATACAAAGAAAAATGCAAAATGCAATAAGTTATGTGGAGGAAACTGCAAACTGTTAGGAACCTCCACTAGAGGTCACTGTTCATGTCTGTCTGTCTGTAGTTTTTGTTGGTCGACTCAGTTTCCCGAAGGCACCTCAGTCAGGTGATGAGTGCTCACTGAGGTGGCTCATTAAAGTTTCTATAAATAGCAGTTTGTTCTGGGAAACTGGGTCGAGCATTGTTGTTGAATGTTTGTGTTTGTGTGGTATGGTGATTGTTTATTTGTATAACGTCATGTGGGCATTCCTTTTTGTTTCTTTAAGTTTATATTTGGTTTATGTTTTGTAACCTTTGTTTTCAGAGGGCTCTAGTTTTTTTTTCTGTATGTTCCTTGTTCTGATGGATTCATGGAGCTGCCTTGTTCAATGTTTAGCTAAGCTGTGTCTCCTCCTGTGTACTGTGTAAGTACTGTTCTGTGTCTTCCCTTGTATGTGTAGCCACATGAGGGCTTAGTCGTTAGCAGGGTTAGCCGCTAGTAGGCCTTGACGGCTAGTAGGGTTAGCCCCTAGTAGGGTTAGCCTCCAGTAGGCTAGCCTCTAGTGGGATTGACTGCTAGTAGTTCTGGTCACTAGTAGGTTAGCCGCTAGCTTGGAATAGCCTCATGTGTGCCTTTCTTTGTGTTCTGTTTTCTCTTTAGGTCCGTACTAACTCCATTAGATACTAACCCGGTTAGGTGAGCATCCTGTGTCTCCATATTCCGTGTAGCTACTAACCCCATTAACCAGTCTGTCCCTCCAGTCCAGTCTCTGTCTCTAGTTCCAGCCATGTCCTGTCCAGCCTTGTTTCTACTTCCCCTATGTGTCCTTAGTTAGCTCCAGCTCCATGTTTCCTCATCCTCAGTCCCCTGTGTTAGTCCTCTGTTCCTTGTCAGTTCTCAGTCCTCTGTTAGCGCGCTGTTCCGTGTTAGCGCGCCATTCCCTATGTCTTTCCTGAGCCCTAGTTTTAGTTTGAGTTTGTTTGTTTGTTTCAATGTTTTTGAGTTTTGTTAAAGACTCTTTCTGTTTGCACACCCCTCTGCGTTCATGCCTACAATATATGCCCACGGCAACACCATCAGCCGGTCTAGCCAGAACCACCAGCTAGACACCATGACACAAACAGAGGGGGATTCAAATTGTATATAAATCACAAGTGATATACTTTCCTAATAAAACTTTGTATTATCAAAAATTTGAGTAGATAAAATTTATTTGGTTCCTTGGTTTAAAGTTTGAAGTACTTACACAAAAAAAAAACACTGATAAAAAGAATATACAATATCAATTGTATTAATATTGTTAATGTTATTATATTATCTTGCAGGACAGAATTGTAGTACTAGAGCATGAAATCTATTTGTAGTATTAAAAACATCTACCAAGCTCTAATGAGAGTATTTGACTACTTATATACATATACAGCATGACTGGATCCTATAAACAGGATTTCTTTTTTCTGCCACAATGCAAATTATTAAATGCTATATACAAAAATAATAAACAATACAATGCATTGAAAATTAGAGTATAAAATAATTTACAGTGGAATAATTATATTAACACCATGAGCCATAACAGCTTATGCTTCAAATATTTTTATAAAATAGAATTAACAAGGTTGTAATCTGATCATGAGTTTATCAGAATTCATTATGAACCCAGGATAACCAGAGCCTAGACAGGATTTTTATTATTTTTCTTGCTGTACACCATATACACTGAACAAAAAGTTAAAATAGTTCCTTCCCAAATCACATCAGCTTTACTTGACGTTTTTTAATAAAATGCGTACACGAACAGAGAATATCTGTAACACAGAGAAAATGCAAAGCATGACTCAGGGCAGAGGTTGAAAATGTAATGTCTGTAAACAGGTGAGGTCATAAACAGCAGTAATCCAGATAAAGATCCAAAGGGCAAAGTCCAGAGATCCAAAGAATGGACATGGTCATAGACGGATAATGATAATTGATAAACTCGCACGTAGAAACAAATGAGAGGCGCAGAAAGGAGCTACTCTGACGCCTGAATCTCTCTGTATTCTTTTAAAGCTGAGGAATGATTACATGGTGGAGATTAACTCAGAGAGCAATGCTGAAGTGGACTTATGACCTGGATGTGTGCACAGTGTCATCTCCACCACGCAACTGAGATCTTCATAGATTTCACTCTCTGAAGTCTGATTTCACTTGAGTAAAAAGATCAGAAATTAACACATCAATCACATTACTATAAATAATTTTCTATACGATCCTAACTGAGCTGTAACATCATATTTAACGTGTGCTTCATCATTTAGCAAACATATAACATGACAGGACGTTGCAGATCAGCAGCCGAAAGACCAACAACATAACATGACAGGACGATTACATTTCATAACTGCAATCTGTTTTGTACTGTTCATTTCCCTTATCTCTATATTGCACTGCTTATTCTTTCCATACATGTATTTTTATAGAATTTACACAAAATACTAAAAAAAAATTAGATCTGTTTCAGCCTCAGAGCTTCAGAAGGTGGAGGAATACGCAGGTGAGAATAAACTTGTGCTTTTGAAATCATATTGAATATTTAATTGGAAGGAACATAAGGAATTACAGTAAAAACACAAGTTTCTGATATAAAGTACCATCTTTGCATTGCGCATTAGCTTTTATCTACACCACACGGCCAAAAGTATGTGGACACTCCTCATACTGTAAATACTAGGATATAATTAGGTATTTCAGCCACACTCATCACTAACAGCTATTATATAATTAAACACATAGCCATGGAATCTCAGCCAGTAGAATGGATTGGAGTTCTGAAAAAAAAAAAACACTGGGCAAATATTGCAAAGACTAGATGTGCAAAGCTTTGTGTCCCATTGAGAAGGTGATTAGCTTCACCTGAGTTTACAAGTCATTTTAAGCAGGGAGTGATCCTTTTCCTAAGTGATTCTGTTTTAAAAATGTTTCTATTTTTTCTGACATGTTGGTGTTATAACTTAAACTCAGATGTTAAAAGTTGCACTGAGTAAATACAGCTGGATAAACAAAAACTGTGTCTGACACAATTTCAGATATAAAGCAACACAATGAGATTATTTTAAATGGGGGTTATGTCGGATCTAATTGTACTGAGACAAATTTATATAAAATACTGCATTGTGTTTCAGAGTTATTAAAGAAGAAGTTGTCTTCAGGTAAAAACAATTTCATCTTATCCTTTGTGAGTGTGAGAGAGAGATTTTGTGTGTGTGTGTGTGTGTGTGTGTGTGTGTGAGAGTGAGAGAGAGAGACACAGAGACAGAGACTTTGACAATCTTTTATTTGGGCTAGGCACATTGAACAACAAAATTCATGTGCTATAATAAATACGTCAGTAAAAAACTTGCACATTAAACAGATAGATAAATATATAAATAAATAAATGTGTGAATAAATCAAATAAAAAGAGCATGGTTGAGGTTGAAAGCGGCATGGTGGTGTAGTGGTTAGCACTGTTGCCTTGCACCTCCAGGGTCCGGGTTCGATTCCTGGCCAGGCTCGATTCGCGTCTCTGTGTGCATGGAGTTTGCATGTTCTCCCTGTGCTTGGTGGGTTTCCTCCAGGTACTCTGGTTTCCTCCCACAGTCCAAAGACATGTAGGTTAGGCTATTTGGTGTTCCCGAATTGGTCATAGTATGTGAATGATTGTGAGCGTGTGTGTAAGTGAGTGTGCCCTGCGATGGATTGGCACCCTGTCCAGGATGTACCCCACTTGTGCTCTAAGCCTCCTGGGATAGGCTCCAGGTTCCCTGTGACCCTGAATACAGGATTAAGCGGTATAGATGATGAGTGAGTGAGTGAGAGTGGTTGTGGTTGTTCTCTAAATTAAGATTCTGTGTAAAAACAAATTCATTGTTTGACTGAGCATAAAGCCTCGTCACAACATCACACTAACATGAACTTTCCAAATCCCCAGTGCTTTTATAGAAATTAAAATCTTCCAGGATTCTTAATTTGATTTGTCTTGCTAAAATTGTCATGGTGTCATAGTCTGTGCCTAATGTTCTTTTGTTCTTCCTGGTAATATACTGTCGATGGCCACTTTGACTTGACCCGGGATAAAATTAATTAGTAGACACCAGAATCTATTTTACCTGGTATATTTAAAACCAAAGATAAAAACCTAAAAGCTAAAATTTACTGTACAAGAAAGCATCTTAAGAGTTTCTGTAAAAACACAAACAGTGACTGTAGCCAGGGACAATGTATAAAAGCATGAAAACAAATAAAAGCGTGGACAACAAAAAGGGCATTTTTGTGTGACCTCTGGGATTAAAATAGAGATAAAAGAATTTACAATGATACCATGTTACATCCTCCACTGGAGGTCAGTAAATATCTTGGTTAATGGCGGTTTGTTACCATTGTTACCTACTTTTAGGTTTTACATTGCGTTTATTGATCATGCACAGCACCATGCTGTGATCTGAAATGCATACGGGAACAATAAATCATTTTGTAAAAAAGGACTTGTGATGTTTAAAAACATAAAACCGATTTAATCTTGACATGGAGGGCATGTTATCTCCAAAGTGGACTCTGCAAATGTCTCTTAGTTCATAGGACTCTATCAAGTCCCACTGTCTCTCTTACAGTAGGCCATATGAGGCTCTTCATGGTTCCTACCTAGGTTGTATGTTGTGCACTTAAAATCCCTACCAAGAAGTAGTATGTCAGTGTTGCTGGAGTAAGCGATTACACTATCCAGATTATTCAAGAAAATCATTTTGTCTACACATTGATGGAGCATATGTATAAATATATATGTATAATAATGAAGTAAACAAGCTATTTGAGATGTGTTAACCTTTCTAAAGGTCATCATCAGCAATTTCATTGTTTATTTTTTAAATATAGTTTCTTTATGAGGATATTCTGAAGAAACGAAGGCTTTTTCTCTTCTAAAGTGTTAAACATCATGGACAAACTATTTGAGGTTTGGGAAACGGTGTTCTACGCAAACATTTTGCCTAAAAAAAGTTCTTGATATTCTCTATTGTGTGCACAACTGCAAGCTGCTCTTCTTGAGAACTGAAATTGAAAAGTGAATGTGACAAATAACCCACGCTGTCTGTGGGGGGGGGGGGGGGGGTGGTTGTTGTGTTCTTTATTTCTTCCTCACTTTTTAAAAAAAAAAAAGTTGTCCCCTTTTGCGATTGCAGTGACTGGTGTTTTTTTTTTTTTTTATTAGTGCACTGGTCAAAATGTATTTCTAAGTCACTGCACTGCATCCCTGTACCTTCTTTGTGTAATTCCAGCCACAGTTTTTTTTTTTTTTTTCAGGTGCAGGTTGGGTTTGCTTCTTGTTCTCAATAGCATCTCCAGGGCTTTTAGGTGCTGACCGAGCTGTGGTTGCAGGGGAAACGACCCGCTGTCCCCCCTGGCCCCTCAGGGTCATGCTGACTCTCTCGACACACTCATACTAGATGACCACATTTACCATTTGAAACATTTTATATCAGCATCAGAGGTTATAAGGTTTTATAATATTGTAAGCCGTTGTATTCTAATCAGTTCATATTCCTGTGTCCTAAGAACAGACCCCCCCCCCCCTCACTGTGCTTTCTTACACTTTCTGTGGTACACCTTCTATATCCTGTACCCAGGTGAATATACATCCAAATGGCTCTTGTCTGCTAGAACCCTTTTGCTTAATCAGGAGAATGCAAATGTATTTCCTCTCTCCTGTCTGTCTCCGGCTCACTCCATCACTGACATGTGAATGACTGGTTCTTTTGATGTTCAGGACGTAGCACCGTTTAAATGTGCTCTCCTTGCTAAGAATAAACTAGAGATCTTCAGACATCATCATGCCTGCGAGTGCGTGTTTGTCTCTCCCGGTCTATCGGGCCCCGGACCGGTAAGGTATCAAGGTGCAGCGGACACAACAAGTTAAACTTTTCTTCTCTTAGCTTAAAACTTAGCTCGGACACTTCATTTAAAACATAACAGAAGTATAGTCAAATCCTTCAACATTAAACTTTAAAACTGCATTAAAATCCTCTAAACCATATTTGAAGATCATAAAAGAAAAAAACATTCTCCTAAAGGACACCAGGTGTTTCATTAGTGGGGACTTACAGCCTAGAGGGATTTTCTTTATGAGGAAACCAATCTTCCACCTGGATATCTCTTTTGCAATCGCGATGAGGAGTTCTGACACTATTAACATTGTTTAAAAAAATCACAATTGCACTGTTCATGCACATGCCTCAAGCCCTACTCGTACTCCTCATCAGTACGATGAGGGAGAAATTTGTGTGAGAGAGAGAGAAATTTGTGTGTGTGTGTGTGTGTGTGTGTGTGTGTGTGTGTGTGTGTGTTTCTCTCAGTGGATGTGACTCTGGATCCTGATACAGCTCATCCTCAACTCAGACTGTCTGCTGATGGAAAACAAGTGACACATGGAGACACAGAACAGAGGAATCTCAATGATACACCAGAGAGGTTTAAATATAATCTGTGTGTTGTGGGAAAGCAGAGTTTCTCCTCAGGGAAATTTTATTATGAGGTGCAGGTCAGAGAAAACACCTGGTGGACATTAGGAGTGATGAGAGAGAGAGCGTTAACAGGAAGAGGGGGATTACATGGTCACCTCAGGATGGATTCTGGTCTGTGGAACTGGTGGGGAATCAGTACTGTGCTAATGCTGATCCCTCTGTCTTCCTCACACTGAGAGAGAAGGTGGAGAAGCTGGGGGTGTTTGTGGATTATGAGGAGGGTCTGGTCTCCTTTTATGATGTGGAGTCCAGATCTCATATCTACTCTTTCATTGGTCAGTCTTTCACTGAGAAACTCTATCCATACTTCTGGACTCGGGACTATAATCCACTGATCATCACTGCTGTTACTTAATAAATATCTGATTTATAGTTCATAACATTTTATACTTTGTTTTACAGCTGTCTATAATCATCACTTACTTCTAAAACCAAAGTAATCATTTATGTAAAATATGATTAGAGACTCACTATGTGTTTGTATTGACTGTGATCTGCAGAAACTGATGATGGCTGCAACACAGAATTTTGGGGAAAATGAGTTTGATTTGATCAGGTATATCTCTTATGCGGCAATCAAATGGTGGTGCTCAGTCCACACACCTTTAAAGTACTGGGGGAACATAGCATCTCCATCGCAAATATGAATATGAACATGAACATGTAGGACTTCAGGAAAGTGAGTAATTTAATGTATCTGTATCCACCATGACCGGGACCAGGATGAAGCACTTACACTCACATAACATTCACATTCACAATTAAACTGGTGTACACTGGGTTATTAACACACACAGCTAAATACATCCAGTTTCCTTAACTGCTCACATGCTGTTTATTTAAAAGGGGTCACGTGTGATATTGCACCACGCTCCATCCGATCCTCTGGCACTGCTCGACTGCTCCCACCGTCTCTCAGCCTCCAGATCTCTTCTCTGTTCTGGTGCCCCATCGGTGGAATGAACTTCCTCTAGATGTCACTGGCAGTCTAGGCTGAAGAGCTCAACAGTGGCAACTTGGCGGTGCAGCGGTAACCCTGACCAGTAACCCAGAGCCTTAACTGATTGAGCCACCACTCCCTTTTATATTTATCAAGAATTTCATAACGTACCTTACTGCTACAGATGAAGAGCTGAAAAATCCAGATATCAGTTTGTAAAAAAAAGTAATAAATAAAGAAAAATAGAACCAGTAAATTTAAAGTGCACTTGCAAATAAAATTCCTTTCGACTCCCTTAACGACATACAGGCATCACAGCTGCAATGCTTTGAGAGTGTTCAATCTCATCATGAATTCCTCTTTCAAACTGAGCATGAGAGAATGTTAGGAAATTATATGATGTAGCTCAAAGTGAATGGAAAACTAAAATTCTGCAATGCATGCACCTTTAATGGACTTTAATGAAAAAAAATAACTATTCTTGTGATTCTGGTTCCAATCATAACATAGTGTAGGAGGTACGACCTCCATCTTTACAGCCTAGCGAGTCTGGGTTGTTCCACTGGGATGTTTTTTAGTCTACACTTATAATTGATTTCTGGTCGGAAATCTGGACCAATATATACTTAATCGTGAATATTTATCTGTTATTCATATGTTCCTGTTATTTTAATGTTGCTCAAAGTAAAACATTTGTTTACATTAATTTAATAATTTCTAACAATTTTATATATAGAAATGAGGGATGGATCAAGACTTTTGAGGAGTACTGTATATATAGACCATGATGTTTGATTATGATTATGATTACAATTCTCCACAGGATGCTCAAATACAGAATACAGAAGACAAGAGCTTTAAAATAATTACTATTAGATATAATTTTCATATTTGTTTTTTCATATATGTACTATACGGGACATACTGAGTTTATTTATTCTGACAGCTAACACTACAGACACGGTGAGACACCCTGATAGTGACAGACACGGTTGGGGTCATCATTATTCTCGCTCTCTTTGGTCTCGCTCTCTCGGTCTCTTTGGAATCATTATCACTAGAAAAATGAGAAAGCTTCAGGTTAAGTCTTTCAGTAAAAATCTACTCAAAGATTTTAAATAATATTTTATTCCATGTTAGATAAGCTTACAGACTAATTCAGGGGTCGGCAACCTGGGGCTCCCCATGTCTTTTGGAAAATAAATAATGACTCTCACTCACACTCAAGTCAAGTCAAGTCAAGTAGGCTTTTATTGTCATTTCAACCATATACAGTTGAGTACACAGTGAAACGAAACAACGTTCCTCCAGGACCAGGGTGCTACATACATGCAACGACATAAAATAACAACACAACATAAATTTAACAACGCAGATTTTTACATTTTTAAGTTAACCTAAAAAACTATCAATTTCTATACAAAAAAGAGACAACAAAGACAGCAGACAACAGACAACAAAGTGCACGTGCAAATGTGCAAACGAAGAGCTACATGACAACACAACAACGTAACACGTTACAGTTAAGAAATACCTTTTTAGTGATAAGGTATGGGTTGAGGTAGTGGAGAGAGCAGCAAGTAAACAATTTACATTGTGTTCAAAAATATTGTGTGCAAATCGCAAAATGAAATAAAATATTGTGCAAATATTGCAAAGAGCAGTTCAGATAGGTGGGTATGAACAAATTAAGGTGGTTGTAAATCAGTGTGATTGTGCATATGTGTGTTTATCAGTTCAGTCCAGATGTTATTTAGTTTGTCTGTTTTAGTGATTTGTGTGTGTGCGTGTGTGCGCACGTGTGTGTTTATCAGTCCAGTTTCTTTGTGTTGAGAAGACGGATGGCTTGTGGGTAAAAACTGTTACCCTGAGTTATCATAACTCTCCATCCCGATCATACTGCAGACTTCTACAAAAACATCACGTGATGGAGGCAGAGATCATAGTTAATATTAAGTCAAATTATTAATAGATTAAGCCCTTGAAATAGTAAGAATAATTTAAATAATTTAAATAAATTTAACAACGCAGATTTTTACATTTTTAAGTTAACCAAAAAACTATCAATTTCTATACAAAAAAGAGACAACAAAGACAGCAGACAATAGACAACAAAGTGCACGTGCAAATGTGCAAACAAAGAGCTACATGACAACACAACAACGTAACACGTTACAGTTAAGAAATACCTTTTTAGTGATAAGGTATGGGTTGAGGTAGTAGAGAGAGCAGTATTCATATTGTAAAATTCATATTCATATTGTAAAATTCTATTGTAGTCATTACATATCAAGTGATTAAAGATAAAACTTGAGAACGATAAACACAATATTTTTTGTTACAGAACTTGTGTATTTCTGTGTTTTTGCTACAATACTGTCAAAAAATATCAAACACCTGCAACAGGCTTGGTTTTATTTTAGGTAAAGTCTTTGAAGCTTGGAGGTGAGATGTTGGCGTTTCAGTGTCAGCATGTCTTATTGCTGTCGCAGCAATAATAACTACAGTTATTTGTTACAAGAAAGGTAATCTAAAGTAAACTATGGTTCGGAAGGTCCCAGGTTCAAATCCCACAACCATCAAGTTGTCCATGTTGGGCCCTTAAACAAGGCCATTAACTCTCAACTGCTCATATAATGAAATAAAAATATAAGTCGTTTTGGATAAGGGCATCTGACAAATGTAAATGATACATGGCTGGTACATTCAAACATGCTCTCTTTAAGTCCGGAAGGGTTGTAAATCCCTTGGATATCTGTATCATGTCTCAAACCTTAGAATATTTATACCTTAAGTTCGTAGGTTTTTTTTTTTTAAATAAATGAATGTAGCATTGATATAAAAAGGTGAAATGTCTGAATATATGACTTTATGTCAAAGCAGTTCCCTTTCAAAAGCCACACTCAATGATGTGTGAAAACACTAAGAGAATATCTCTTTGTTCTCCGGTTGTGAATCCTGTG
Organism: Clarias macrocephalus; assembly: GCA_011419295.1. Taxonomy (NCBI): domain Eukaryota; kingdom Metazoa; phylum Chordata; class Actinopteri; order Siluriformes; family Clariidae; genus Clarias; species Clarias macrocephalus. The sequence continues at coordinate 36,523 of JAAGKR010003373.1, read as the reverse complement.
TATGTCAAAACCACCAAATACTTCGGCTTATAACCTCAGTCAGGTGACGTCACCGAATAACGTCACCGAACGTCACCTGCAGGTTATAAATAGAAGTGAACCGGAAACATCATCAGATCTTTTTGTCTTCAAGACCGCTCTGTGTGTGTGTGTGTGTGTGTGTGTGTGTGTGTGTGTGTGTGTGTGTGTGTGTGTGTGTGTGCAAGCGATAACGTAAGCAAAAGAAAAATAACAGCATTAACTCACCGATATGGCGGGGTTGGTTAAGAGATGCGTGCCTCCGTGTGCTAGATCTCTTTTGGAGGGCGATCTCCACGAATTTTGTTTTGAGTGACTGTGAGTATTGCGATCTTCTCCCTATTAAGGTGCTTCGCGCGCGGCTCGCTTTCTTTAAAGAGAACCCACAAGCCGCGGCACATTCCTGGGGCTCGCATGCTGATCTGGCGGATGCGCACAAGATGGAATTCCCCCTTTCTCTCTCGCTCTCTCCGGATCAGGACGTTTTAGCTTCCGCTTCTCAAGCGTGCTCCGGTGCTTCTTGTGAAGGACCGGAAGAAGCTTCCTCTCTTGCTTCTATAGAAGTAGCCTCCTCACAACGCTCCTCCAGTTGTGTCTCCTCCTTGACAGAGCATTTGAGGAATTATTGGACGTTATAACGTGTGCGGTTATATTATGATGCCCCTGAAAAAGCCTACACTCCCCTCCAAGCCGTGTAGATTCACTGCACACCATGGCGGTTTTGCAGGCCTACCAGGCTGACCTGCTGAAGGACCTGAGCACCGGCGGAGCTATTGATGAGAGAGCGTTTGCAGAGCTGCGCCGAGCCACAGATCTGTCTTTCCGTGCAACCAAGCAGACGGCCCGTGATGTTGGCCGTTCTATGGCTACCATGGTATCCACGTTGCTGAATCTCACGGGCATCAAGGATCGGGATCGTGCTGTCCTCCTTGATGCCCCCGTCTCGCCTTCCCGCCTCTTTGGCCGGAAGAACCAGGGGATTTAATTCAAGGGCCAATCCCCAGAGGCTAATAAGGGTTACAGGCCGGGGGCTTTGTACCCTTTCTATGTGGTTCAGACCCCGGTTTCTGACTTTGGGTCCCACTTTAGGACCGTCTTGTCGTCGCAAGATCTTGGATGGCCGTCCAGCACAAGGGAGCAGGAGAGGTCATCTTCTCGCATGGCACACCAATTGCCACGAAATGATGGCTCTGTTCCTGACCCTGAAACACTTCCTCCAGCAGTTGAGAGGCTACCATGTCCTAGTGCGGGTGGACAACCCTGCTGTAGTCTCATACATAAATGATGTATGATGCTGTGGCACATGGGGAATGGAAACTCCACCCCGAAGTAGTCAGTCAAATCTGGGAAAGATTTTATGTAGCAGAGGTGGACCTCTTTGCCTCGCAAGAGGCAGCACAATGTCCCCTTTACTACTCTCTGACTCCTCCAGCTCCCCCGGGTCTGGACACGATGGCCCACACGTGGCCCAGATTACGCCTTTATGCGTTTCCACTAATAATTCTGCTCCCAGGAGTCCTGGTGAAGGTCCGTCAACAGGGTTTGCGCCTCTTATTGATAGCACCCCATTGAACCATTGGACCAGAGTGTGGTTCTCAGATCTAATATCTCTCCTCGACGGCTCACCCTGGGTGATTCCAGTGAGGAGGGATCTGCTGTCACAGACGCAGGGGACAATATTTCATCCCCGGCCCGAGCTCTGGAACCTTCACGTTTGGCCCCTGAAGGGGACCAACTAAGAGATGCTGGTCTTCCAGTCAGCGTAATTGAAACCATTTTAAGTGCCAGGGCTCCCTCCACTAGAAGAACTTATGCCCTCAAATGGAGTGTATTTGAAAGTTGTTGGATGGCAAGACATGTAGACCCAGTTCACCACCAGATTGTTTCAGTGCCGGAGTTTCTGCAAGGAAAGTTGTCCTCAGGCTTATGCCCGAGTACTCTCAGAACGTACATAGCCGCTATTTCAGCTTGTCATGCTCTGCCCGATGGGGTTTCTGTGGGGAAGCACCATTTAGTTGCCTGTTTTATTTGTGGAGCTGAACGGTTGAGGCCGCCCACTAGAGAGACGGTCCCTTTGTAGGACTTAGCTATTGTACTCGAAGGCCTGGTTGACACCTCTTTCAAACCACTAGAGTCATCGCCTGTCAGGCTTCTGTCTCTTAAAATGGTTTTTCTTATGGCTAGTACTTCTTTGAAGAGGATTGAGGATCTGCAGGCTCTGTCAGTCTCCCCGTCATGCCTAGACTTTGCCCGTGGGCTAGTCAAAGCTATTCTGCATCCTCACCCGAACTATCTTCCGTAGGTTCCATTCTCGACCATGCACCCAGTCGTTCTCAAAACCTTCTGTCCTCTGCCTTTCACAGCTCCGGAACAGGAAAGGCTTCACTTACTGTGTCCAGTACGTGCTCTTCAGATTTATGTCCACCGCACTAGCCAGTGGCGTGAATCAGAGCAGCTCTTTATTTGCCATGGGAATCGCAACCGGGGGGCAGCTGCCACTAGACAGACGCTGTCACAATGGGTGAGAGGTGCCATTGCCCTAGCCTATGAGGCGCGTGGTCACACTTCACTTCTGGGAATCAGGGCTCATTCGACCATAGGGATTGCCTCATCAATTGCTCTGACAAGAGGCGTCCCCCTACAGCAGGTGTGTGATGCGGCAGGCTGGTCCTCTCCACACACGTTTGTTAGATTTTATAGTCTGGATGTCAATGCTACTCCGGGCTTGCGGATCCTTGAGTCAGCATCCCAGAGCTAGGTCTGAGACCAGACCTCCTTGGCTATTGTGCGCACACGCTACACAACCTGGGGGTCCAGACACTTGCAGTGCGGCGGCATTAGTATTCTCGTTCCCATAGCATTTTCACGCAGCATCAAGTATAGGTTTTGAAAGGGAACGTCTCGGGTTACTTAGTTGTAACCCTCTTCCCTGATAAAGCGGGAACGAGATGCTGCATTTCAATGCCGCACTGCTGGAGTGCCTGGACGTCCTTCAGACAAAACTGACCTGAGGATGTTTCCGGTTCACTCTTATTTATAATCTGCAGGTGCACCTTATTCAGTGACGTCACCTGATTGAGGTTATAAGCCCAAGTATTCGGCGTTTTTGACTTGCACAAGCTTCACAACAAGAGATGTTCCCATAGCGTTTTCACACAGCATCTCGTTCCCGCTTTATCAGGGAACAGGATTACAGCTAAGTAACCCGAGACATTTCAAATTCAAATTCAAATTTAAATTTTATTTGTCACATGCACAGTCATACACAGTACGATATGCAGTGAAATGCTTAGGTGACTGCCTGTGACCTTAGAATAAAGAAATGAATATAACAGAGAAAGTAGAAATAGATTTAACTAAGAATAAGATAATAAAATATATGTACAGTAAAAATATAAAATTTCCAATAAGAAAAATAAGAAAAATATAGAAAATAAAAAAATGCACGAAAAATATAAGAAAATATAAGAGAATAAGAAAAACCTGGGTGCAAATGTAGAAAAATATGTATACAATATAAGGAATATAAGAGAGCCTAGGTGTACCTAGGTGTACAGTATAGAGAATATGGGATATAAATAGAGATGTCCAGGGGGTGTGCAAGTATGCTGTAAAGTAAAGTGTTTTGTACTTAAAGTGACTTGTGCTTTTTTATAGAATAAATAGTAATGTAGTGTGCAATGGTTGTCCCAAGAGTCCAGAGCGAGTGCAAGATACATGAGTGTGGATGTGTAAAGTGCGTCAGTCAGTACATTTGGTGCGCTGGTTGAGAGACCGTATTGCCTGCGGGTAGAAGCTCCTCTTCAGTCTCTCTGTATTGGCCTTCAGGGAGCGGAATCGCTTTCCTGACCTCAACAGAGAGAACAGTCCATTGCTGGGGTGGCTGAGGTCCTTCACGATCTTCCTGGCCTTAGTCCAGCACCGCGTGTAGTAGATCGAGTGCAGGTCAGGGAGCTCGGTGTGGATGATGCGCTCAGCTGATCGCACCACCCTCTGTAGAGCTCGTCTGTCCTGCATGGTGCTGTTCCCGAACCAGGTCGTGATGTTTCCCGTCAGGATGCTCTCTATGGTGCAGTAGTAAAAGTTCCTGAGCACCTTGGAGGGCAGCCTAAAGTCTCTCAAGCGCCTGAGGTGATAGAGACGCTGTCGGGCCTTCTTTACCACGGTGTTAGTGTGACAGGACCATGACAGGTCCTGTTTGATGTGGACACCGAGGTATCTGAAGGTGTCTACTCTCTCCACTGGGCTGTTGTTGATGACAGAGGTCTGGTAGTTCCTCTCCTGCTTTGTGCTAAAGTCTACTACCAATTCCTTCGTCTTGCTGACGTTTAGAAGGAAATTGTTCCTCTGGCACCAGGTCTCCAGATTTCCAATCTCCTCCAGGTAGGCCGTCTCATCATTGTCAGTGATCAGGCCCACCACGACGGTGTCGTCAGCAAACTTGATGATGGTGGTGGAGTTAGTAGAGGCTACGCAGTCATGTGTGTACAGAGAGTACAGCAGGGGGCTCAGAACACAACCCTGTGGTGCTCCAGTGCTGAGCTTGAGGGAGGCTGAGACATGTCCACCCATCCTTACTTCCTGTGGTCTGCCAGTTAGGAAGTTGGAGATCCACTGACACAGAGATGAGCTGAGTCCCAGGTGCTCCAGCTTGGTGGTGAGTGTGGAGGGAATTATGGTATTAAATGCTTAGCTGTAGTCGATGAAGAGCATTTTAACATAATTCCCCCTTCTACTGTCCAAGTGTGTGAGAGATGTATGAAGAAGATGAGTGATAGCATCATCTGTAGAGCGGTTTGACCGGTACGCGAACTGTAGTGGGTCCAGTGTGTCTGGTAGTGAGGAGATGATGAAGTCTCTGACCAGCCGTTCAAAGCACTTCATCACCACTGATGTGAGGGCTACAGGTCTATAGTCATTTAGGGAGGCAGGATGTGGTTTCTTCGGAACAGGCATAATGATGGACTCTTTGAAGCATGTGGGGATCACCGACTGAGATAAAGAGATGTTAAATATCTCTGTGAACACAGGTGCAAGCTGGTCTGCGCAGGCTCTGAGGACTCGACCTGAGATGCCGTCTGGTCCTGCTGCTTTCCTGGTGTTCACTCTCTTGAAGGCTCTCCTCACGTCATGCTCAGATATGATGAATGCGTTTCCAGTGCTGGCAGTGACTTCCTGTCTGCAGCCGTTAGCCCCGCTAGCATTAGCAACGCTAGCGTCTTTAGCTGCAGCCTCGAAATGAGCATAGAAGGTGTTCAGCTCGTCTGCCAGAGTCATGTCATACCGGATGTTGGTGCTTTATAATCCGTTATTGTCCTTAGTCCCTGCCACAGGCTCCTAGAGTCACTCTGTTGGAGTTGTGACTCTAGCTTCCTCCCGTAGCGCTGCTTTGCCTCCTTCACCGCCTTCCGGATGTTGTATGATGCAGCCTTGTACAGGTCCATGTCCCCTGACGCAAGTCTCGCGTTGTAAGCAGCGGTGCGAGATCTCAGAGCGTCGCGGATGGTTTTATCCACCCACGGCTTCTGATTGGGAAACGTTCTGATGGTCGTTTTTTGCACGGTATCATCCGCTAGTTTCCCGATGAAACTCACAACCGCTTCCATAAACACGTTGACGTCATCAGAGCTGTTCCGGAACATGTCCCAGTCTGCGTCATCAAGTGCATCCTGAAGCGCGGCCACCGATTGGTCCATCCAGCGCGCAACCTCATTCTGAACCGGAAGTTCCTGTTTTAGCCTTTGTTTATATTTTGGCATGAGGAAGATGGCGGCGTGGTCAGATTTACCAAACGGTGGACGAGATTGTGCCTTGTAGCCGTCCTTAACTGTTGTGTAACAGTGATCCAGTGTCCTTTCTCCCCTGGTCGGGCAGGTGATGTGCTGATAAAAGTTTGGCGCTGCGCGTTTGAGGTTGGCGTTGTTAAAGTCCCCCGCCACAATAAGCGCAGCGTCCCGGTGTTGTGTCTGGTGCTGTGTGAGAACCTCATGCAGCTCGCATAAGGCAGTGTCCGTGTCCGCTTGTGGCGGAATATAAATAGTGCTGATTATGACCGATGTAAACTCCCGAGGAAGATAGAAAGGATGACACTTGATGGACAAGAGTTCCAGGTTGGGTGTGCAGGAGCGTGCGAGAGGAACAACGCTCGCGCTGCTGCACCAGCTGTTGTTCACCATTAAACACACGCCGCCTCCTCTCGTCTTCCCCGAGTCCCGTGTCCTGTCCATGTGGTGAACCGAGAGGAACTCGGCCGGCTGAATGGCGTGGTCCAGCACCGCTGGGTTCAGCCATGTCTCAGTGAAGCAGAGGAGATTGCAGTCCCGAATGTCTCTCTGGAACTTTATCCTGGCCCTGAGGTCATCCAGCTTGTTCTCCAGTGACTGGACATCGGCGAGCAGGATGCTAGGCAGATGTGTCCGGTGTGCACGAGCTCTCAGCCTGTTCCTGACACCAGCTCATTTCCCTCGGGGCCGCCGCTTCGCGTCGCGTCGCGTCGCGTCCTTTGTTTTCCCTCAGGATCTCACTCGGCCAGCTCGGATCCGGAGTCAAAAACGTCGAATTGTGAGTACATTGTATACCAATAGAAATAAGAGTATCTCTATCGTACCTAATGCACTCAATTGTGATGAATTACCCAGTTTAAAGTTATCGAAAATTAACTTAAAAAGTAAAAACAAGTTAAAGTAGGTCGGAGCAGTCGTGACGGCAGCCGACCTCACCGGCGCCATCTTGAATAATGAACATTTGGCAGGCTGGAGGTGAAGGAGGCATGGAAAAACTCTCTAAGAGGACATGAGGAGGAAACGTTGAGAGGAACAATACTTGAAAGTGAATCCATACTTATTTGGGTGATACCGGATACTGCGATCATTAATAAATCCCTTCTATAACTATGTGCTATAAAATCAAATGGGCAAATGTATAACAGGAAATGTGTCTTTGTCCATATAATGCTAATTTGTATGTTACCAGCTGTACACCAATAGAGAATTGAGTACAAAACTGTTCATGGCAAGTTCATTCTTAAAACTAACTAGTGCTATCCAATTCACCATAAAACTCTCTGAACATGAGTCCCTCAGGTCCGCTACTTTACATAAGATTGATTAAACAAATACATTTTGTACAGGTTTTTTAAAATAGACCAACAGAGTTCAGTTGACAGAGGACTAGGGTCTCTTTTGGTCCACTTTAGCTCGGTGGTCTCAGATCCCTTTAGCTCCTTTTCTACCAGGATGAACCAGGTGCTAGTTCATGTCTGATGCTAGTGACAGTACAGAGCCTGTACAACTACTAACTACCAACTACTAAAACCTGGCTTTGTTTTTTCATGTTAACAGCAATGTATTTGGCAATGATAGTGCTAGTAGAAATCCTAGGAGCAAAAAAAATGCTAGTGGCAAAAACATGATAGCAGCAAGCACAACAACAATGCTGAACTTTAGCATGGCTTTTGAGCAGTTGAACTCCTGGCTTTATCATTACCAGAAAGCATTGAGCTGCCCATTGCATATTGTGTCATTTTTTTTAAAGATGGCAATCACAAACTCTTAGTTGGTTGTGATAAGCCTGCCCCCAGCCCCTGACATAAAAGGTTCTTTGTTCTGGCCCAGCAAAGTGTTGGTGTCACCATGGTACCAGTTTTTTTGTCTGAGGGCCGGTGCTTTGGCTGTCTGAAACCAAAAAACTGGATCAAAATTGGGTCAAACTAGCTCTAGAACCGCCTTGGTGAAAACAGGTTAGTTCTGCTTAGACTATAGATTGTCTTGTGCTCTCAGACCTTTTCTGCTTTAGATTATGAGCCAGCAGCCATAGGTAGCGTAACCTCCAACATTGTCATCATACTGTCCCTAGCAAGACTGGCATGTAAACAAATAGTTACAGAGATAACCGGTGTTTACGATGGATAATAAATATGCTTATGTTTACATTTTGCAATCAATTTTAGTGAACTGCATTTATGTTCAGGGATTTATTATCTGTGTTTACTGTAGTACCGGAAATGTAATATGTGCACATACTAATTAACACATACAGTCAATATCTCAGTCTTTAGTGTATTAATAGAGGGGTAGTGTGTGATTTCAAAGCTTATCCGAGCAGGGGGATAGCATAGTCAGCTTCCAAGCGATGGCAGCAAGCAGTAGGCGAGGTGGCTTGATGGGCCAGGCTGGTAGAGGTGGATGGTGAGGATGCAGAGGAGGCATCCCGAGTTGGGGCAAGATCTTCGCCACTGTGCTCTTTCCCATGAGCGGGGCTCTCCAGAGTCTGGAAAAGGTGAACAAGAGAACAGTCTTAGTTCACTTCTTAAACAGAACAGGATCTCCTTTTACAGCCAAACTCTGACTCCAGGACTGTGAGTGATAATGGAGAGCCGGGGGTATAGGTTTGGTGCCCGATCCCTTTCTAAAGAGCCTTGCCACTAGCCTTGATACTTAATGTGTTGCTTGTTTTGCCTTGCAAGGAGCTTTTATAGAATATACAGAATGGTGTTGGCCTTTGGCCTGCTGTCACAAAGCATAGGGTATTTTTCTAAAGTACAGGGTGGGCCATTTATATGGATACACCTTAATAAAATGGGAATTGTTGGTGATATTAACGTCCTGTTTGTGGCACATTAGTATATGTGAGGGGACAAACTTTTCAAGATGGGTGGTGACCATGGTGGCCATTTGGAAGTCGGCCATCTTGGATCCAACTTTTGTTTTTTCAATAGGAAGAGGGTCATGTGACTCATCAAACTTTTTGGGAATTTCACAAGAAAAACAACGATGTGCTTGGCAACATCTCATGCTGCAAACACATATAGGTGTGATGGTCAGTTGTCCACACACTTTAGCATATACAGTATAGTATATACCAGTGGGAGTTTTAGGCATGGGCAAACTGGCGGCATTTTTTCATGACTCCAGGGGGGCGGCACTTGGGGGGGGAAATGCGCCCCTGTGCAAGTTTGCTGAAAAGGTGCCATGCACTAAAGCTGTGAGAAGTGGAAAGGGGAGCGGAGGGGAGGGGGCGCGGAGTAAAGTTCACCTCTCCCAAAAGGAGGGGAAATCCTTCCAGTGGTGGGCTAAACACCTTGACTTTCTTACCAATTCCGGCGCACATATCATTTACAATATTATAAACACAGAGCTATAATTTATTTAATTTAGTTTTTTCAAAATTGTGTGAAATGGCTAATAAAAATGGAAATAAAACGAATAAATGATTATGTGGAGGTGAATTGGTTTAGTCCTGACTTCTAGTTGTGAGTGACAGTGGGTGGGATGGGGAATCAGTTGATTGTCGATTTCAAAATAAACAGCGATGGAGAGAAAAAGGCCAAAACTGTCAGGTGCCCAATTTAGAAAAAAGAGAAAAGAAGAAGAAGAGAAACAAGCAAAAGATCAAGGTATGCTGTATCATGTCAATAAAGTTCTAATGATGATTAGTGTTATAACGTTAGATTTGTTAGCCTTCTTGCTAGCCTAGTCTTGCAGATGAGGAGCTGCCAGAGCAATGCAATACACTAGGCACCACACTGCACTTTGGAGGGCACTCTGATTTGGACAGTAGAGAGCTTGTGCAGGAAATCAAGAACTTCCCTTCTCTGCCATCAAAAAGCCATGACCCTCCTTGAGCTCATCACTTTTATTCATCTATCAGGGATCTCTCCCAACTTTTGGACTGCTCTCAGGATTGCACTTAATCTGCCAGTGACTGTGGCTCAAGCAGAGAGGAGCTTTTCAAGTTGATCAAGTCATACCTGAGGTCAACCATGTCTCAAGAACGGCTCACTGGCCTCGCTATCATCAGTATCGATCACTCAAAAGGGGATCAGATCTTGTACGATGACGTTATTGATGATTTTACATCGAGGAAGGCCAGAAATGTCAGATTTTAGTTTCTGTTTTTTCTTGTTTGTCTGTTTGTTTGTTTCAAGTTCAGTGTTATAATTATATTTTTCTTTAGTGTGGTGTGCTTTTTAGAGTATTTAATTATTTACCCAATATTTAACTATATTTTATCAGTATTTTATTCTTAATAAAAGTAATATGTAAAAGACAGTATATTTATTTAAGTTCCAAGATTTTTTGTGACATTGTAAGTTTTGAGTGATTTGTGTAATAAAACTACATTGTATTCTGCAAAATTTTTATTTTGTGTAATTTTTTTAATTGTGTTGTGTTGGTCAGGCTCACCCAGGGAGCAAAACAATGTAGAAACGCCACTGGTTCATACAATATTATTACTATTTTTGTACAGCTGCAGAGACAAAGGATGGAAGACAATAGTTACATCCAAGTTTGTGAAATTATTAGGAAACATTTTTAAAGAGAAATTAGATACTTATTTTTTTGCTTCTGTGCACAACAATTTTAATCTGTACTTAAATTATTATTAAGTCAGAAGAATATGTATCATAATAATGTACCAGCAGAAGTCAGAACAATATGTATGAACATGCTACATAGAATTTTTACATAGAAATTATAGAATGTAAATATACAACTATTATAAATGATTAATTATGTATAAAATACAATGTATTATAACCTAAGAATATGCACATTAACAACATGTGAATTATTAAATACAAAGTGTGATATATGACTTAAGGAAATTTATATACAATATTGCTTAACGTTTCAAAGAGTTTTAAATGAAGAAAATAACAGGTAAAAACTATTCACAACTTATTCATCTTCTTTTATTGTGTGTGTGTGTGTGTGTGTGTGTGTGTGTGTGTGTGTGTGTGTGTGTGTGTGTGTGTGTGTGTGTGTGTGTGTTTGAGAGAGAGAGAGAGAGAACGAGAGAAATTCAAAACTAAAAACAAAATATATATTTCTTACACTTTTTAAAATATAAACACACACCGCATTCCTCTGAGTTAATAATTTGCTGTTTACTGTGGGATTGTGTGAGAATCGGTACTGGGCTTGTGCTGGTCCCTCTGTTCCCCTCACACTGAGAGAGAAGGTGGAGAAGGTGGGGGTGTTTGTGGATTATGAGGAGGGTCTGGTCTCCTTTTATGATTTGGAGTCCAGATCTCATGTCTACTCCTTCACTGGTCAGTCTTTCACTATTTTTTTCAGGACGATGAACCACTTAGCATCACTGCTGTTATTAAATAAATATACTGTATGATTTACAGCTGGTAATAATCATTATTTCTTTCTAAAAATGTCTAATTATTTGTGTAAAATATGATAAGACTAACTGTTATTGTACATAAAATAAATATAAACTCTAAAACAGCTAAAACATGTAGAGTCTTTATCATTATCGGATTTAAGCAGTTACAATCAAATTAAGTCATTATTAGACACATTGTTGTTAGTCCAGTTACTGGATCATTCATTGTTTGTATTTTTAATGTTATTTCTTTTAGAAACCCTGATAGAATTGTGACATTTACATTTACACTTGTTCCAGAGTGACAAAAGTGGTTTGAAATTTCAAACTGTAAGTACCATTAGTCAAACACTGTTGGGAAGGTTCAACCATTTAGAGAAGGTACTAGAACATAAAACAGTCTAGATGCATGTCTTCCTTGATCCCCAAAAGAATCAGAAAAATTATAAAGAGCTTTATTGCTAAGTGCATTTGCACATACAAGGAATTTGTGACACAATGTTCCTGAGATGACAATAACACACACATAAGAAAAAAACAAAAAAGATTACAATTAACAAGGAATGGAATCAGATGTACCATGAAATGGATGGCAATTCAAGGACAAGATGATTTGGATGTGAGAGGTCCAAAGTGATTTTCTGAGTTCTTTTCTTCATTATGGATATATATGCAGTTCTTGAAGGGTGGACAGGGGAGCATCAATAATCCTTTTAACAGTCAATACCATTCCTTGTAGTCTTCTAATATCTGATATATGGCTTTGACAAAACAGACATTTATAAGTACACAGGACTAAAAGAAACGGTGGTGCCCAGGAGCCAGAATGCCTCCACTGATGGAGTCTGTGCAATCATTAGTGTGGAGGGTATGAGCAGCGGAGAGGAAACACATCTCTGGGGGGTGCTAATGTTGATAATTTGGCTGCTTGACATGAATTTCTCTAGTCTCACTAGCTATTGCATGTCTGTCAAAAAGCTGTTGATCTACTGAAAGATAGAGCTAGGAACAGAGAGGTGGGTTAGTTTGGTCTGGAGCAGAACAGGACCAAGTACCAAGAGCCTTGTGGGACACCAGTGGAGAGTTACCATGGAGTAGATGTGGATCCCCCCCCCCCTCCCCAAGTCACTTCATACAACTAATCTTCTATGTATGAAAAAAAAACATATCTGTGTCATGCCACAGATTCCAAGGCGTGCAAGGATAGACAAGAGAAACTTGTGGTTTACTGGGCCAAATGCTGCTGAGAGGTCATGGAGGATGAGGACAGATGACATTTTAGCTGCAAGGAGCTTTTCAGTGAACGACCCATTGTATATAGTAATACAGTACATTAACCATGTTGTTTGATTATGATGCCCAGGAGGCATTCAGCAAAATGTTGCAAAAAAAGTGATGCAAAAAGCTTCAGTTTAAGTCCTTTAGTAAAAATCTGCTCAAAGGATTTGAATATTATTTTATTCCATGTTAGGTGATCTCATGTTCACCTAACATCAAAAATGAACTGCTACACTTTCTCACTGGAAGGCATCAATCAGCTTAACACAAGTTATTGTTCGTTTCCAATAATGATTACTGATTTATAACCTAATCAGATAATATATACATATGTCACATACACAAATTGACAAATAAAATGATAAAATCAGACATGAATTTATACAATAAAATGTTTACAATTTAGTTGTATCAATATTTGTTTGAATTTACACCCAGGAAATTTTAAGTGAATAAAAGTCTGGACACCCCTGTTAGAGTTTCATGGTTTTATAATGTAAGCATACAACAACTTGGCACACTTTCCTTTGGTAATTTGATTCCTTTCTACTGGAAAATGCTCCAGATCTGTTAAATTGTGAGCAGATCTCATGTACACAGTCCTTTTTATGATAACCACAGGTATTCCACAACATTGATATTTCTGTTTTGATTGCTTCAATTTGGGCTTTATGTTGTTATTCTGCTGCAATACTTTAAATCTTAAGCTGGTTAATTAACACAGGCCTGCAGCTTTTGTGAGAAAATGCACTGATCAGCGATTAACAATGATCAACGAATATTAACAACACAGATCACTAACTATACACCAGTAAACTGGTGACAGGATCATAAGGATCATGAGTTCACTCATGCCCACAGGGAGTCCATCTGGTTCGATGCCATAGAAGTACAGTACCAAGTATACTTTAGTTAGTGCAGTATAATGCACTAAAAAAAACATGAATGATGGCAACATAGAAAGGCCCCAGAGCCTGCCTCACACCGCACCCAGCAGGCAAGGAGCCCAAGGCCATCGACTCTCCCTCCAAACACCCAAAATTTTGTTCCAGACAAACAGGATCTGCTACAAATGTCCTGGTGCCAGGATAGCACACCCCAGGGACCCTTGCAGAGCCATGCCACAAAGGGACTGAACAACCTCAGTTGAACAAAGGGAAACCAAATCCTAGATATTTTTTATGCTATGGCTGATTGGTGTTGGTCAGTGATTTCATCTACGTATCTTGATTAGAGCCCTAAGCACACAGAAAAGCAACCCCATGTACTGTATATATAAACTTGTTACACCTTTTTTATACAATCAGGAAAAGTAATTTTTTTGTGAAGTTTGAGAATTGCTCGATATTTACTGTACACTTTGTTTGATCAGTTGCCCACTTCTGTACTTTAGCTGAAGTGATAACACGCTGCTTCTGTATTGCTGAGGGATACTCCGCAGAGAAAAAAAGGCTCTCCTTTTGATCTATTAAATTAGTCTCCTGGATTTATTTGGGAATAGAATAAATTCTCCAAAAGCCTTAACATGCTCATAAACTCATAAAACTTGGCAGATAGGTTGGAATCTGCTGCCATCAGGATGTCTGAGAGTCATGAGCCACACAAAATTTTGTTGCACAGCTCATTCACACTTTCCTATAGGCACACTCGGTACACATTTATAACTCTATGCGTGAACATATACGCATCACAAATGTTAACACTCACACACAAACACATCTCACACACGCACACACACACACTCATACTGGAATGCACACATGCACACATACATACACACACATTACAAATGTTAACACACACGCGCACACACACACACACAGACACATACACACACAAACACACTTACAGTATATCACAATGATAACACTCTCACACTCACACAGACGTGCTCAAGCATGTATACACAAATACACTCATACTCTTGTATATCACACATCACAAATTTTAACACACACACCCACACACACAAGTCACATGTCTCATACACACATCACTAAAGTTAACACACAGACTCACACACCACAAACACAAACACGCACAAACACATTTATTCGTCACAAACACATTTATTCGTCTCACACACACACACACACACACACACACACACACACACACACACACACTCACTCACTCACTCACTCATGCTAACGCAATCAACAAATATTTAGGGCCCAAACTGACATTAGCCCTGCATAGTGTGTGATGTGTGATGTGTGCAAGTTGTGCGGTGAAACCGGGTGGCGATGGCTTTTTCATGGTCTTAACACATTCAAATAACACAGGGTATGCGGTGCGCCCGGGGTGGCAATGGTGCAGGGTGCTTGGACCCGTCATCGTTGCTTGCAACTTAATTTAAATTCATACTCTATCTAGATATCATTATTCCTAATAATTACTCTGTAAGTGTCCACTGTTAATGAACCTATTTCAGTTCTGCTACTCTGTTAGTGTAATTGCTGCTGTACATATTTTGCTATGTTCAGGGTTTTTTTTTTTTTTGTTTTTTTTTTTACAGCAGACATTAAGCAGCACAGTCAGCTCAGTATTTAATGTACATTATTTTAATGCCAAGCATATTTGATGTCAGTGAAGAATCTTTGTAAGATTTGCTTTATTATCAGATTGATTATCAATGCTTCTGCTAAACCTGCTGTACATTTGTATGTTTTTTTTTATATTACACAATAATAAAAATATTTGACATGCAAAGATCATAACAAACTTCATGAACTGAGCCAGCAATTTAAAACAAAGTACTGTATACAGTATATAGACTCCCGGTCCACTATCAAAGGAACACTTTTATACCTGCTCATTTATGCAGGGCATTTCATTTATTCAGTCAGCCAACCATGTGGCAGCCGCACAGTGCATACATACACACAAGTCAAAAGCTTCAGTTGATGTTTATATCAAACATCAGAATAGAAAAAAAAATCATGGCATGGGTTTTTCTTTCAGATGGACTAGGTGGAGGTTTTCAGGAGTTGCTGGTCTCCTGTGATTTTTACACAAAAATGTATCATCAACTCTTATCTTTTCTTACTTCTGCCTCAGGAAAAGACTTTTTTTATGTCCATGTGCAGGAGTCAATCATTTTTTCAGTCAAAAGCTTTCTATAGTCCTCTCATGTTCTATTCTGATTCATAATTTGATTCTTACCCATCAGTATCTGCCTTACTTTCTTACAATATCCCTAGGATTCCCAAAAGCTTAAGATTGTACAGTTTCAGGATCAAATTCAGGACTGTGTGAAATGAGCATAAACTCATAACTGGATGAAGAGTTAAAATGAGAGCTACAGCCTTACTAACACCACTTTAAGCAGTCAGTCAATGGGATTGTGGGTACTGCAAGATTAAACAAAAGTGAAAAATCATGAACACAAACATGAAAAAAAAAAACTCTCCATGTAATTGAAAGCTAAAAATCCCACCAGGAAGTTTGGTACAAAATACATGTTGAACACCACTGAAGATCACATTATAAGTATAAAGATTAACATGTATGCTATTCAGGGTGGATTTTTCCTTGAAAACAAATCAATGTAATTTGATGTTAATACATAAAATAGTGTAATTTAGTATTATACTACATCTGCCTGTTGCAACTGGAACCTAAACTAGTCTGTGTAAAGATCACACCTCACTTCTTATTATGTTTCTTTAGAAAAAGGGTGTGTCTCCCAAACGACCAAAAACGAAAGTACACCAATTGTGCAACGGTGAACTTTGGAACAAACTGTGTTTTCTTTCATATACACATTTAAAATAAGTGAGTATTTAGATTTTTGATAGAATTGAGTTAATTTGTGCTATAAACAGGTGTAGTGTAATATTTATTAAAGAGATAATGAAAATTTGTCTTTCAGGGATGATGGTTGTTTGTGTGACTCTCCTGATTTTCTACAGCTTTATGGAATTTCAATCAGGTATGAAAAAATATTCTCTCTCTCTCTCTCTCTCTCTCTCTCTCTCTCTCTCTCTCTCTCTCTCTCACTTACTCGTGTTTATGTGTGTGTGTGTGTGTGTGTGTGTGTGTGTGTGTGTGTGTGTGTGTGTGTGTGTGTGTGTGTGTGTGTGTGTGTGTGTGTGTGTGTGTGTGTGTGTGTGTAAGCAATAGTCAATTCTATGGTTGTGGAACTAATGTTGTATATAATAGAACTTATTTCTGGTCTACTTGAAATAGAGCCTGGAAGCAGTTTAATTAGCTGTTTATGTATAAATAAAACTAAACAAATAAACATTCTGTATAATATTCTGATAATCTCTGTGCACAAAAGTGATATGTGGAAGTGTGTAATGATTCATGATTATAAAGATTTTTTTCTTTGTAAAAACAAAACTCCCAGAGACTAGAACCAGTTCTACATGTGGAATCAAGTAAACTGATCAGACCTGTTCATGCTTTCATTTCTTTTGTTACATCCTGTATCTAAACTCTATAAATGTCTCTCTGGGGAAGAGCACTGAAATATTTTCTGATCCTCAGAAACTGATCCTCATCACTCTTCAATAAAATAACTTCCTGTATCTTCAGAATTTCTGTTTGTTGAGATAATTTTTTATGCATTATATTAATGTGTCAGTTTGAAAAACAGCCATCCCTAGTTATAAATGAATGTAAAGGAGAAAAGGAAAAGTGTCTAGCTCTTTTTCTTGCAGGTTAAAAAAATTCCTGCTCTCTCTTAATTTCAGTTTAAGGTTAAGTTGACAGGGATATTCATTGCATTTTTGAGGTGTGATATGTGTGCTAGGACTTACACATATATTATGCATGTGATGCAATAAAGTACAAAAAAATTTTTGAAAGTGTATCGTTACACCTGTACACTGTAATGTTGTCTAAAATTCACAGTAATTATCTTTAAAACAAATTTACAATAAAATATTGCAACATCATAAATCCAGAAAATACATTTGACTGATACAGGATAGAAATGAGAAATGCTGGGAATGAAGCACACATTCTAAACTGTAAGGAAAAGCCTTAAGCACTGAGTCACCACAACTAACCCAAATAACCGGTACTGATTCAGTGTAATATTTTAGTGGTATTAATTCAGTATTAGAAATGCTTGTGGTTATACTAAAAGGGCTAGCTCTGGTCGGTGCCACGCCGCATTTAGGCAGTAATTGCTGCAAAAGGGGCCCAGACCAAATACTGAGTACATATGCATACATGTACTTTTCAGAGGTCCGATATTGTTATATGTACAATCCTTGTTTTATTGATTGCATGTAATATTAAAATTTTTAAGATTGTGGATTTGGAGTTTTCATGAGCTGTACGCCATAAACATCTTAATTATGACAAATCACGGCTTAAACTATCTTGCTTTGCATTTAATGAGTCTATCTCATATGTTAGTTTCACCTTTTAAGTTGCATTACTGAAATAAATGAACTTTTACACGATATTCTAATTTTTCAAGTTTCACCTGTAGAACAGTAAAGTCTAAAGTTACAGTGTGATCTAAAATCATGCTTCTAGCTTCATGCGGTCCTATGACTAGAACTTCTGTCTTATCAGGATTAAGCAGAAAGAAGTTAATTAACATCCAGTCTCTTATATCCTTTACGCATTGTTCTTTAGTAAGATGTTTTTTCTCATCTGGTTCTGCTGAGACGTATAACTGTGTGTCATCAGCATAACAATGAAAACTAATACCATGCTTACGGATTATGTTGCCCAGAGGAAGCATGTAAAGGGAAAAAAGCAGTGGGCCTAAAATCAAACCCTGTGGAACATCAAACTCCACTAGAGAACATGCAGAATAAGCACCATTTAAATCTACATACTGATAACGGTCAGTCAAATACTGTAGGATCTGAGCCAGGAGAGGGCTGTTCCTACTACATTTTCTAATCTGATGATCAATGGTGTCAAAAGCTGCACTGAGGTCAAGTAATACAAGCATAGTGACACAACCCTGATCAGAGGCCAATAGGAGGTCATTTACTACTGGGATGAGGCCTAAATCCTTACTGATACAGTTCGTGTACGCTGTTTCTATCTTTTCCAGAATCTTAGAGAATCTTAGAGATAAAGGTTTGATATCGGTCTGTAATTGGACAGCTGACAGGGGTCGAGGTCAGACTTCTTAATTAAGTTTAATAACTGATCATTTAAAAGATTTTGGAACATACCCACTGCTGAGTGAAGAATTAATTATTTTCAACAGGGGTTCTGTTATTTCTGGCACTATCTGTTTGAGAAAATGTGTTGGTATAGCATCTAATACACAGGTTGATGGATTTGCAAAAGAGATGAGTGAAATATGTTCATTCTCTTCAAGGGGAGTAAAGTATTCTAGGTTCCGATCTGACATGGTTAGTTTAAGATCTACATCAACTACATTGTCTGGTTTCAAAGCCTGAATTTTATGGCTAATATGTACAATTTGATTATTGAAAATGTTGTTGTGGAGATTTCTGCAGTGGTCTTATTTCTGGTTAATTTGGCTATGGTATTAAATAAAAATTTTGAATTATTTTTGTTATTTTCTATAAGAGTGGAGAGATACATTGATCTAGCTACACTAAGAGCTTTTCTAGGTCACGATGCTCTCCTAACAGCGCTTAACAGGGCGTTTTGCGTTTTCATGTGGACAAAGATATTTTTAAAAGCAAATAAGAAAAAAACTCAGTTTTTAAAATACCCGGCTACGTGTGGACATGGCTTTAATGTGCTTTACACCATCAGTTGTCTTTTGCAGGGGAAGGCTGGGTCAATAGCTCAATTAGTGGTCAGTCTACCAAAACCATCTCAAATTCAAATTTGATTTGTCATATACACAGTCATACACAGTAAGATATGTAGTGAACTGCTTAAACAACCAGCCGTGACCTTAAAAATAAAAGATAATTAATAGGAAATAAATATGAATAAAAAATTTAATAAAACAGAAAATAAATTTATCTAAGGTAAGAATAATATATCTATAGAAGACAAACTATACAATATAAGAAAAATATAAGAAAAACCTAGCTGTACAAATATGGAGAAGAGATGATTCTGTACTTATATAGAAAGATATAGAAATTTTAGTGTGGAGATGAAGTGGGAATTTAAATAGAAATGGCCGGTGCAATGTCAGGCCTTCATAGTCAACTACTGAAGAGACTTCCTTGGCCAAAAAATATATCATTACTGTATATCAGTAAAACACTCCTTTGTGCTAGTGAGTTAAAATTTGAGATTTTTGTGTTTTCTGTCATCATTTTATCCAGTTACCAAAATTTTTTACTGGTATTGAATGTGTGTATGCATTAGCTAATAAGGTCAAAATAGTTTGCCTTTCTGGCATTAGCTTTAATATGTAAACATCTTATTTGTCTCCGTATGTGATAATAAATCATTTATTCCTCCTTTGCTGGTTGCCTTAAACCCAGACAGATCTCAGCAGTTGAGGGTGGAGCACTAGAGAAAAGAATACAAATTTATGAACAATTTCTTTACTAAACAACCTAAAAAACAAATGAGTTCCACAGACAAACCATCAGCATGTTCAGGGTGATATGAGGATCACCACAAATGCAAAGATGGAAATTGTTTTTGAAATATGTTATTCATTTCATATTTATATTTATCAGCTAATGTGTACAATCCTAAAAAAAACTGTTTCAGATTTAATGTCAAACGTACTGTTAGAGTTGCAAAGTCTAAGATTTCATTTGATCACCTTAAGCTTTGATCACAGCACACAATGCAGCCAGTTCAATATGTGAAAATTATTTTTCATGCTCTCAAATCACTCATTTACAATTTGAGTACTGAAATATTTCTATGCCATCAGGGAATAAAAACTCCATTGATGTGATACCCTGGCATTCAGTACATTCAGGTCATGAGATTTTTTGCCACATAAAATGTTTGAGCCTAGACCTGACCAACTGAAGCAACCTCACATCATAACACTGCCTCCAGAAGTTCGTACAGTGGACACTATGCATGATGGGTGCATCGCTTCATGCACTTTCCTCCTTACCCTGTTGCACCAGTCACTTTGGACTAGGGTCAAACTGAACTCATAAGCCAACATAAACTTTTTCCATTGCTCCAAAGTCCAATCGTTATGCTCCCTAGCAAACTGAAGCCTTTTTCTGATTAGTCTGACTAACAAGTGGTTATCTTATAGCAACACTGTTGTTTAGTCCCAGTCCTGTGATTGAGTGCACTCTAACTTTAACTATTATAGGGTTTTGTATTATATGGTTTTGTATTATATTAAATTTTACGAAGTGTTTAAGTGCTCTCCATTCATGAGTTATCTCACCCCCCCCCCCCCCCCCTCCCCGATGACATTTCTTCCACAGAGCTGATGGTTCAGCAATATCCATCCAGGTTTTGATAAGGTGTTAAAGGGTTAACCCATTTCCTTCAAAATTGTTTTCTTTGCTTGATGCAGCCCAATAGTTTGACCCTTCTGAAAACATGAATTTTTTTTTTACCAGGCAGCTTAATTGCATAAATAGCCCTTGCTATGTTTTGACTTAAGTGTTAAGTGTGACACAGCCATGGGTTTTTACTACCCAATGTCAGGTGATGCTCCACTCAGTGTCAGTGTCTGAAGATTTCTTCTTTGCATGGGACTTTAAATGTATTCAGTTGTTCTGACAATCTGATTCTTTCTGTCTTGACCATTGTATCTATTAGTTATTGTTTGTTTCTTTTTTTGGGAAAAAAAAACAGAGCAACTAAAGGTTTTTGGTCCAGAGGCTTCTCTTGATGCTGTAGCTGGTGAAAATCTGGTTCTTCCCTGTTTCATCAAACCCAACACCAGTGTTGTGGACATGGCAGTGGAGTGGCTGAGGATAGAGGAAATGCCTTTATTAGTGCATCTCTACAGGGACCATGAAGACAGATATGAAAAGCAGACTTCATCATACAGAGGAAGAACATCACTGTTTAAAGAGGAGTTACTGAAAGGCAATGCTTCACTCAAACTCTCACCTGTCCGAGTCTCTGATGAAGGAGAATATAAGTGTCTCATTGAGGACAAATCCTGGTATGATGACATCACTGTTCACATCATGGTTGAGGGTAAGCGCCATTTCTGCATTGAAGCTTTAGACAATGAACTAAAGCAATACTTTCCAGCATACCTTCTTTTCTCATAATAGAAGTAGTTTTTGCATACATAATCTATATGTTCCATGGTATTTTTTGTTTGTTTGGGTTTTAGAATGGCAGTTAGCTCAATGACTGACTAAATCAAAAGTTTTAAACCCTAGTCCTAGTCTAGTCCTAGTCCTAGTCCTAGTTTAAAACCTAGTCTAAACTATTTTTTATTCAACTCGGGAAGTGTTGGTAATTAGCTTAATAAGAAAAATCAGGAGTGTTGAAAGAAAAGGAGAGTCGTGGCAGTGACTGAAGGTGTGGTCTGAGTTTTGCCCATCTGAGTGTTGTTAGAGGATTGTAAGGTTGTGATGGTAATGAATCACCTGGGATTAACAGCAATCTGGTTTTGCTGGGATTAAGGTTCATTCACCTTGGAATGCAATGAACTGCCATCCAAGGTGATATGTCTGCTAGACATACTGGCAACAAAGTGGAAATATGAGTGTCTGAGGAAGGAAAGGAGAAAGGAGAGATGTGATACCACCCGATAACTACTGACATCCTCTTCATGCAGGCAGAGTTTCTTAAGGATGGGAGTAACCCATGCCTTCTTAAATTCAACTACTCTTAGCTAATCACCTAAGAGAACAAATTATTTCAGACCCATTTCAATACACTATGAATCAACAATACAGTGGTACCTCTATATGAGTTCTTAAGGAGGAATTTTTTATTGCAAAACACATTTTCCCATAGGAAACTGTGTAAATGCAGATAATCTGTTCCAGCCACCCAAAAATATAACCAATATTATCAATTTCCAACTGTTGGTTGAGTAACAAATGTGGCGAAGTGCCCATCTTTTGCCTGTAGAAGGCAGTTTTATCAGAAGTCACTTCACATGAGAATTTAGAAAGAATAACACAATAAGATTTCTTCCACTGTCTCTCTTCAGCTCTTAATTCTCTTCAATTACAGTACATCAATTATTTGATTATTTTTATATTTGCACATAAAAACAATCAATACATTTAGAAAAAACATGTAAATGGAGTAAAATATAAAATAAATAAACATCAAACCTCACTTAACCTTAATTTATGATTCCTCTAGCACTGGCTGCAACGAAACTGAATGTGGGTCTGTTTTCTTCTTGCTAGTGATATTGTTAACAAACTTGGAACTCATGGTGCTATGTCTTTTTTTTTTTCTAAAAAAACACAAAAAAAATTAAACTCGCACAATTAATATTGTGCAAAAGTTTATTTATTTCAGTAATGCAACTTAAAAGGTGAAACTAATATATGAGATAGAATCATTTTTTTTCTATGTCCATGTAAACAGGAAAAAAACGCATGCATTCCAATATTTCGAGATCGGTTTAGCCCCATTTACACTGCAGGTCTCGATGCCCAATTCTGATTTGTTGCCTATATCTGATTTTTCTGACTGTCTGTTTACACGTTCTTTCAACTATGACCCATATCCGATTCAAGTGTTTACACTTGCCATACCGTCGAAAACATCGCGCATACTTAAAGGGACTCAATAGCTCAATTCTACGCATGCAGTGTCTCCTCTGCTCGCTCAACATGCACTCCGAGCATACATCTGCCTGTATGCCCGCTCAACTTTGTCCAGTGTTACAAAACTGCCAGGGAGAAGGAACAGCCAATCAGAAGCGTTGTGTGGAAGTCTGTGATTGGCTGGTTTTGTGGCAGTTTCGTAACACTGGACGAAGTTGAGCGAGTGTACAGGCGAGTCGAGCGCGCGCGGAGAACATGTTGATCGAGCAGGGGAGACACTGCACGCGCAGAATTGAGCTGTTGAGCACGCAGTGGAGACATTGCACGCGCATATAGTGCTTTGTCTGTTCTCAAAATGTCAAACCGTGCGCTCAGGATTGTGGCAGGAATATAACGCCCCATCTGTTTGGGGTGACCAGTGCCTCGGTGTGCCTGATTACGTCATTAAGCCGCGAAGAAGTCACAGTTTTAATGACGTACAGAACGCAATGCCTCAGAAAATCCGATCTGTCTGTTTACACGACAATCACATTAGCACATATCTGATTTATATCTGATTTATTTCCACATATGAAGGAGGCCTGAAACCGATCTCGAAATATCGGAATGCATGCGTTTTTTTCCTGTTTACACGGACATAGAAAATATCCGATATGTGTCACATATGAGCAAAAAATCGGAATTGGGTCACATTTAACTTACAGTGTAAACGTAGCTTTTCAGGCCTCCTTCATATGTGGAATAATCAGGCACACCGACGGCTGCTCATCCCAAATAGATGCGCCAGTGTGCGGTAGCCCGCACCTGTTGCAAGCCACCAGAGAGTGACCCCGACACGTCTCGCACCCAGACATTCCTCTGAATGATTGAGGACACAATAAATGAAGCATATACGCAGGCTGCAATGATGGCCCTTTTCCTCCTTCGTTTCGTGAACTTTGCATATATCGCAGAGCTAGCATCAAGCATATTTTGCCATCGTCCATCTTGGCTAGTGTGTAGTGCAAGAACCTCCCTTTAAGTATGTGCAATGTTTCAGACGGTATGGCAAGTGTAAACACTTGAATCGGATATGGGTCATAGTTGAAAGAACGTGTAAACAGACGGTCAGAAAAATCAGATATAAGCAACAAATCAGAATTGGGCATCGAGACCTGCAGTGTAAATGGGGCTTAAGTGTCCCACTCTAATCAGCTAATTAAGCCATAACACCTGCAAAGGGTTCCTGAGCCTTTAAATGGTCTCTCAGTCTGGTTCCGTAGGAAGTGCAATCATGGGAAAGACTGCTGACCATACATCATTGATATCCTCCATAAGGAGGGGAAGCCTCAAAAGGTAATTGCAAAAGAAGTTGGATTTTCCCAAAGTGCTGTATCAAAGCACATTAATAGAAATTTATGTGGAAGAAAAAGGTGCAAAAGCATCAGGGATGACCGCAGTCTGGAGAGTATTGTCATGTAAAGGAAATTCAAAAGTGTTGGGGACTTTCACAAGGCTGGAGTCAGTGCATCAAGAGCCACCACACAGAGACGGATCCTGGTCTTTACCTGGGCTAAAGAAAAAAAGAGCTGGCCTGTTGCTCAGTGGTCCAAAGGCATCTTTTCTGATGAGAGCAACTTTTCCATTTCATTTGGAAACCAAGGACCCAGAGTCTGGAGGAAGAATGGAGCAGCACACACTGCAAGCTGCTAATAGTCCAGGGTGAAGTTTCCACAGTCTGTGTTGGTTTGGGGAGCCATGTCATCTGCTGGTGTTGGTCAACTGTGCTTCATTAAGTCCAGGGTCAAGGCAGCTGTCTACAAGGAGATTTTGGAGCACTTCATGCTTCCTTCCGTGAGCTTTATGGGGATGCTCACTTCATTTTCCAGCAGGACTTGGCACCTGACCACACTGCCAAAAGCACCAAAACCTGGTTCAATGACTGTGGGATTAATGTGCTTGATTGGACAGCAAACTCGCCTGACCTGAAGCCCATAGAAAATCTATGGAGCATTTCCAAGAGAAAGAAGAGAGACATGAGACCGAACAATGCAATTAGCTGAAGGCCGCTATTGAAGCATCCTGATCTTCCATAACGCCTCAGCAGTGCCACAGCCTGATAGCTTCCATGCCACGCCACATTGAAGCAGTAATTCATGCAAAAGGGTCCCAAACCAAGTACTAAGTACATATGCAGACTTATACTTTTCAGAGGTCCAATATTGTTCTATGTACAATCCTTGTTTTATTGATTGCATGTAATATTCTAATTTTGTGAGATTGTGGATTTGGGGTTTTCATGAGCTGTGCACCTTAATCATCTTAATTATGACAAATCACAGCTTGAACTATCTTGTTTTGCATGTAATGAGTCTCATATATCTCATATATTAGTTTCACCTTTTAAATTGCATTACTGAAATAAATGTACGATATTCTAATTTTTCAAGTTTCACCTGTAGATGCGTATTATGACAAACTGGGATGAAAAAATGGCTTCAGTTTGATAGCTTCAGTCTGGGACAGGAGAGGGAAGTGGGTTGTTTTTGTTTTCTTTTTTTAAATCATGTGATTTCATCTCAGGGAAGGTAAATGCTGGCTCAACTTTTTTTTTTTGTCTATTTAGTCTGTCTCCAAACCTTTCAAGTACACAATGTTACCTGTTGTTTCAACAAATACTGTATTGTTGCCCCATGTTCTTCAACAAATGTAAGAACATGGGGCAACAATACAATATTAATTAATTCAACATTTATCTAGTTGTAATTATTTTTTACAGTGTACCGGAAGTACGCACAACTGTATGTACCTCCAACTGTAAGTATGCGTGACTGGCATGCTGAAAATGCTTTGCATGCTGAAGCAAATGTCTTGCTAAATTATAGTTCTTTGGGGGACATTTACAAGCAGTGCATTTGTATGCCAAGGTACCACTTTACCAGGTACACAATATAGATCCAACTGTGTCAAAATATCTGGAACAAAAACATGTGTGTTAGTGTGTGTGTTAGCTAACAAGGGAATATAGGCAGCCTTTCTGGAATTAATTTTATTACACAAGTGCTTCTTGTTTAACTCTATACGTGACCTTAAAAGCTTACTATGATTTCAGTATATTTAAAACATTCTCTTTTTTTCATGATTACAGCTCAGGGAAGCCACCCGGTGATCACCATGGAGAGTTATGATAACTCAGGAGGGGTTAATCTAGTGTGTGAGTCCAGAGGCTGGAAACCTGAACCTGAAGTTCTGTGGCTGAATAGAGATGGAGACCTTCTGCCTGCTGAAGAGACACAGATACACAGAGACACTGAGGGCTTCAGTGTGAAACGCCGCGTCACTGTTCATGATTATAGTGACTCCAACAGATTTTACTGCAGACTTCAACAAAAACATCACATGATGGAGGCAGAGGTCATCATTACTAGTAAGCCAAATCTTTAGTACATAAAAAAAAACTAGAATATAGAAATAATAAGAATAATTAAAAACTTTTAGATTTATATTGTAACATTCTACAGTTGTCATTAAAGATGGTGATTAAAGATGAAACATGAACATGATAGGGATAATATTGTTGTATCAGAACTTGTGCATCTCTGTGTTTTGTGTTCTGTCTATACAGTTGTGTCTTGCATTTATGAAATATTTCTGCCCAGGTTCATACAAATATCTGTAACAGGCTTGGTTTCAATTTTAGGTAAAGTCTTTGAGGCTTGGAAGTGGGACGTCGGGATTTCAGTGTCAGCATGTCTTATTGCTGTCGGAGCAATAATAATTGCAGTTATCTGTTACAAGAAAGGTAATCTTATTACAGTGTTATTTACTGTATAACACTCCGAGCACATTCAAACACACTCAAGTCAGGAAGGGCTGCAAATCCACTGTATCGGGTGTGTTAGAGCACAGAAAACGAGGAGTCCAGCTAGCCATGCTATTTGTGAAGCGGAGGATTAAATTTAGATCTGTCTTAAAATCTGTTTCTATTAACTATCATTACCACAATCTTTTTCTTTAAAATAAATAAATAAATATATACATTTAATGAATGAAAAGTTTGGGAAAGTATCAAGTTTCTGTCTGCACATCAGCGTATTATTACAGGAAACATGATATTGCTTTAAGGTTTACAGCTCTTTTCGTTAGAAAACCTTATAAGCGTAGTTATACATTAAAGTTTTTAATTAAAACACTTAAATGTTCGCAGTGTGGGTTAATTCTGCAACATTATCCAAATCAGCATATTACATTATGGTGGCATGTAAAACTATCAAAGAGGATTTAAAGAAGAAACATTGAGAGTAATAAAAGACATAAAAGGGTATCCATACTCATTTGGGTGATACAGGATAGTGTGATAATTAAAATATAAAATACCTTCTATAACTGTATGATATGAGATAAAATGTGCAAAAGTATAATAATAATAAATGTGTTTAAGCCCACTAATAAAGAATTGGGTAAAAATGGTTCATGGCAATTTTAAAACTATTAGTGACATTAAAACATAACAGGTCACCATAAAGTTATAAGTGGTCTATTAAGGTGGTTATGTGCCCGTAGGCTACTCCTTGTGTGGGGCCACAAGTAATTTAGTGCCATGTGCAATAGCATGCTACAAATATTACACAACTCCAGTGACAGGGCTCATTAGCTTAAACACACAACAGACGTTTACGACAGGGCTACAGGAAAAAAATAATTCACAGTCCATCTGCTAGTGTGAGGGTCCTCCACTAGAGGGCACTGTTTGTTTTTGTATGTTTTGTAGTTTTTGTTGGTCGACTCAGTTTCCCAGAAGGCACCTCGGTCAGGTGATGAGAGGGCTCACCTGAACCGAGGTGGCTCATTAAACATCTTATAAATAGCAGTTTGTTCTGGGAAACTGGGGCGAGCATTGTTTGTTGGTATGTTTATGTGTTTAAATATGAATATAGCAAGATCAAGTGGGCATTCCTTTTGTTTGGTTTTGTTTCTTTGAATTTATATTTTAGTTATATTGTTTGTTTAACCTTGGTTTTTCTAGAGGGCTCTATTCTTTGTGCTGATGGATTCATGAAGCTGTCCTGTTTCATGTTTAGTTAGGCTGTGTAAGTACTGTTCTGTGTATCCCCAGTGTCGGTCTTCTTGTTTAGTTCTTTGTCTATAGATCCCCTTGTCTGTTTAGATATGCGTAGCCACATGAGGGTTTAGCTGCTAGTAGGCCTTAACTGCTAGTAGGGTTAGCCTCCAGTAGGCTAGCCTCTAATGCAGGGGTGTCCAAATCCAGTCCTGGAGGGCCAGTGTCCAACACAGTTTGGTGCTTCTTCTTCTCAAACACAGCTGATTTAACTAATCTGTTAATTGCTAGGTTCAGTAGGTGTTTTTAGGTGCTGGTGAATTACAAACTGTGCTGGTCACTGGCCCTCCAGGACTGGATTTGGACACCCTGCTCTAGTGGGATTGACTGCTAGTGGTTTTGGTCACTAGTAGGTTACCTATTAGGTCAGTACTACCCCGGTTAGCCAC
Source organism: Clarias macrocephalus (assembly GCA_011419295.1). Classification (NCBI taxonomy): domain Eukaryota; kingdom Metazoa; phylum Chordata; class Actinopteri; order Siluriformes; family Clariidae; genus Clarias; species Clarias macrocephalus. The sequence continues at coordinate 8,030 of JAAGKR010003373.1, read as the reverse complement.
TAACTCCCTTAGATACTAACCTGGTTAGGTCATCATTCCTTACATCCATATTCCAGGTAACTACTAACCACTAACCAGCCCTGTCTCTAGTCTCGGTGTCCCTGGTCCTGTTTCCAGTCCTGTCTCCATCTCCGGTTCCCTGTGCCTAGCCCTGAGTCCTAATTATAGTTTGAGTTTGTCTGTTTTTGAGTTTGTGTTTAAATGAAGACACTTTCTGTTAAAACCCCTCTGCGTGTATGCCTGCCCTATTCGCCCACTGCAACATCAGCTGGTCTGGCCTGTAGTAACAGCCAGACCGTGACAGCTAGTTATCAGCTTCTAACTTTTGAAACCGACAGGTGCAACAGTACAGACCACACTATCAGGCAAAATCACAAACACAAATAGAACTGCTTTTTGTGAAAATAGTAATTACAACAATATTGCAGCAGCACAATTATAAATATATATTCCTACCTTTAGGATGCTTTCTGGCTTGTCTTCCTGATAGAGAAGTCATTCATGTGGCTGGCAAAATCCAATTTGAGCAGAATATCACTCAGTGGACATCAGTGACTGGTGATTCAGTATGTTTTGGCCCACTGTGGATCTCATTCTGTTTTTAACTAGTTCCAGTTTTAAAAAAAGGCGGCTAGTAAAATGCAAAGTTTTAAATATCCAGAGTGCTATAGTGTGGAACCTTGCTGAGGTGTCCTCGTTTTCTTTAATAAATTCTCTGATTTCCTCAACAAAATCGTCCACCAGATCTCAGGCATATTTCTTCTGGAGATTAGCTGCTCCCATCTGAAGATCTTGCACGGAGAGGGATGGAAGACTTTAAATGTTTGCTTAATGTCTTGTAAGTAGGATACCTCCAATCAAGTTTGGAGACGAGTTGGTCTATGACAGCGCTAAAAATATTAAGTAAGGGGATTTACCATTGTTATAGCATTGGCCCTGTCCGTAGCAACGAGTGAAGTCGGCATGCCGGGACTTGTACAACATAGTGGCCTTTCCAACTCATTACCTGAGTGAGGTTGTGATGCATGATTAGTGTCAGCTTGGCTGATATCTTTGTCAAAGCTAGAGTTAGTTCAAGCTAAGGGTTCAGTTTCAGTTGTTTTGTTTGATTCTGCAGTTTTGAAATCTCCAGTCCATTTAGGAATTTTCTTTAGTAGATCATGGTCATTCAGATGTTTGTCTTTTTGTACTCTGCTATCATATATATATATAAATTTTTTTTTTTTTTTTTTTTTTTTACATTTTGCCGCTGTGCTATCCAGTTCCCCAGAATGACACAACAGTGATGTATCCTATCAAAATCAAGTTGACCTCACAAACCTGTCAACAAATGGGCTGTTTATTGGGCCCCTTAATTTTAACTAATATTTTGAACAGAATGAGGTAACACATGGGAGACCGATGCAACTGACTGAGCAAAGACAGGTGTTAAAGGTTTGGTTTAAGAAAAAACTTCATCTTCACTTTTTCATGCAGCACAAGAGTATGAAGCTTTTATGCTTGCTGGATACAGTGGGATGTAAACACAATTTACTCACAATACACTTCACGAAGCAAAAGCACAAAAGGAAAAAAAACTTTCAAGTAGTAAAAAGTAAGTCGTGTGTTCAGTGTTTAAATGGGAAATGACAAAGACTTTTAAACACACCTCAACTATCAATGTGGAATCATGTGAGGGTCCTAAAATTACACCTCCTTAGGTTTACTTAAACAAATCGTGCCACTTTATGCACACCTCAGGTTTTAACCATTTACTGGTACTGAGAAGTAACCATCAAGGAGTTAGAAGAGGAGAAATGCAAACATACATTAAATTACTTACTGTGATTTGTTTATTTGTTTGTTGGTTGGTTTATCAAAATTATGTATCTGTTATTTTCTTAGAGCTTCAAAGACAGAAGCAAAAAGCAGGTAAGAATAAACTTTTGTGCTTTTAGGTTGCTTTTACATGTATATTTTTTTAAACAAACTAGACTCAGTCCTATTAATCTGGACCCAAAAGTGGGCAAATAGGAAACAGACTGTAACCCTTTTTGTGTTAACATTGTGAGATTAGTTGTAAGAGGACTCGCGTCTCTTTCTGGTCCACTTTAGTTCAGATGTGGCCTCAGTCCCCTTTCAGGTCTCACTACTCTGGAGTGCTCAGACCTTTTCTGCTTTAGATTATGAGCTAGCAAGCATGGCTATCATCACCTCCAATGTTACCACCATACTGGCCCTTGCAAGACTGGTGTGTAAACACATGAGTAAATGCGAGAACTATGATTTTTTTCTGATATGAAGCACGATAACGTTTACAGTTTGCAAGCAAATTCAATAAGGTGTTTTCATGTTCAGGGATTTATGATCAGTGTCAAGGACCAAAAAGTTTCATCTTTAAAATCTTAATATTTAATAGCATAATATACTACATACCAAGTAATGTATTTATAAACTACTATGTATTATACTGCTATATACTATATAGCATATGCTATATACTATATTATATTTATACTATATGCTATATACTATATTATATTTAAATTTTTAATGCATTTTATAAACAATGAAAGTTGAATAATGCTAATGTCTTTTTGCTGTGCAATCTTTGATGTTCCGTTCTATTTGTTCTAATTATTACATAAAGAAGCCTTATTTAGATTTTTTTTTTTATATGAAAGTAAAAGTACTTTGCATTGACCTGAAGCACAGGACAAGCTACAGAGATGACGCCATAGACAGAAAAAAAAAATTCACAATGTAAAAAAAACTTTCTGTACATTGCATTTACATTAAAATATGTATGCTGTTATATAGCGAAATCACCATAAGTATTAAGTCAGGAAAGCAAAGCGAAATCCATGTGTGGATTTTTGCAATTCTTTATGATGACAAACTATTTTCCACCATGATTCCACTAAGAAATTAATTTCATGTAAGCCTAGAGCTGATATACGTTAACAGTCTAACTATTAAGAAGAGAATGTAGATTAATCTGTTTTCAACTGCATTCAGTTTATAAACAACAGAACTTAAAAATAACTAATTAAAATCAGATGAGAAATGTAAACCGCTTGCTTTCTATCCAGAAAAATCAGAGCTCCATTGTTTACTCGTATTTGTTTACAGGAAAGGTTTTCCTTCCTTATTATGGCACATTTGTTGATGTATTTTTGAGGGTCACAAATTCAACAGCACCTGATATGTCTATGGCAAACATAGAGGGATAAAATACTATAGCAAGAAAGTGAAGTGACCCTGGAGCGCTTTCTGTATATATTGCACTGGTAAATGAACCGCAATGCAGACTTGCAGCAAACTGTGTTTGTCAGTTCTGTTTGTTTCAAAGGGGTCTGAGTTCATTTGGAGCGTTCACTAATTGGTCTCATTCATTTTGAACGCTGAAAGGGACCACATGTGAAAACACCCTTAGAGCCAATTTAACAAGTTAATCCTAACAAATTCTGAGCAGCTCTGGTGAAGATTCCAGATTTGGACAACAGGAAGTAAACAGGATGGAGACTAATAGAGGGAAATCAGAGCCGGTAGAACACAGTAGTGTATGTAGATTATTTTTAACTGATGTTTTAATATTAATTCTTTGTTTAGCTAAATTCCTTAAACTAAAATTTCAATATGTCATATAATTGTTAAATATAGATTCATTCAAAACCAATACATTAAATTATCTTGATTCATGCAGACAGTTTTCAAGCATTACAAACTCAGGTTCAGGTTCTGATTTTACTCCATAGAGGAATCAGTAAGAAAATCAGAGATATAAACACATCAGTCACGTTACATTCAATCATGTGTCTTCTATGTGACTCATAACTGAGCCGTAACATCATGTTCCACTTTTTCAAGTGTGTTTCATCATTTAACATAGAGAACGATTACATGTAATAACTGCAATCTGATTTGTGTTGTCCATTTCCCTTATCACAATATTACACTGTTTAATATTTATATAGAATTTACACAAAATGACTCAAAAGCACTTTATTTCTTTCAGACTCAGAGCTTCAAAGGGAGAAGCAAGAAGCAGGTGAGAATTTTACTTTATGCTTTACATTTCTACAAATTATTTAATTGGATTATTAATTAAAACCAGAAAAAATATATATCATTTTGAGCACATACCTCTTTCACAGACACTATCACAAAGGTAACTGGGAGCTTGTTAGTTCTTGTAACTAAGAACAGTTTTAGTTATTGTAAAGTCTGACTAGAAATTCATCCCAGTCTGTTGAAAACACACTTAGAGGCACATTAACCACGGTGAAAGTTTAAATTAATGCTAACAAATTCTGGGATGCTCAGATCAAGAGTCCAGATTTGCACAACAGGAAGTAGACAGGAAGGAGGCAGGAATGAGACCGACCCAATAGTGTGCTACATTTTATTTTTATTTCCTGTTTTATTTATTTTTTATTATATATTAACTGCAATCTAATTTGTTGTCCATTTCCCATATCACAATACTACACTGTTTAATCTGCTTATTCAGATGGTACTCCAGTGGTATACTGGTTTTGCCGCCGTGCCTCACGTTTGCTGGCTTTTACTGCTGAGTGGCGCTATATAACTATAGACCGACGCCTCTGGCCTTAGTTCATTCTGTCAAGAAATAATGAGCCGCAGCTCCTTTAGAGCTGCACGTAGTAGCGGATAAATAAAGTGAAACATTGTAGTTAAACGAATTCATAACCCTATATTAAAATTACAGTACATATGTAGAATTTAAATTAAATTTAATCTCATTTGGATTGAATTTAAGCAAAGTAAACATTACCACAGTGAGCCTTTAGATTTTATCACGTGTAATTAGAAAAGCTACACGTGTAGGGGTTTGTTATATTTTGTTATTTAAATTTGTAGTAGATTTATTAACTGAAATAAACGAAACTAAATTACCATAACATTCAAACATTGTCAGGACGTGCTACTGCGTCAGCAGATGTCATGTTTCTTTGCGTTATTATGAGAATTAAATGCAGTAGGCTGTTACAATCGTCATAATTTTCTTTAATAAATAATAAAACCATTTTAACAAATTACATTTGATCATCCCACTAGCACACCCATTGCGCTGTACCACCGCCAGTAAAACCTTACAAAATACAAGTGAAACATTAAACAAATTTACAATCTCAGTACTTAAATGACAGTACAAATTTACAAATTTGAATTAAATATAGGCATTTCTTATTTGCATCGAATTTAAGCAAAGTAAATGTTAACACAGTGAGCCTTTATATTTTATCATGTGTAATACTCGTGTAACCCGAAAACTCTGCGTATGCATTGGAAAAATGTGGGTGTGCCACAGGTGTTGTCAGATTAATGTGCAAAAACTATATAAAAAAAACTATATACACTATATAGCCTTTATAAGACGCTACTTTTATTAAAGTGCACTCACAATGACGACAAAAAGAAATGACGAAAGAAAACAGTGCGCTATTTTGTATCAGTTTCTGTGAATTTGAGGGCGTCAGAAAAAGAACAGAAACTCTGTGTATACTTGCTTCACAGACATGAAAAATATATATTTACAGAAGGTGAAATATTTGCTTTTATATAAACTAATGGAAAACCAATTTCAGATTATGTAATTTGTATGAAACGCGAATTATAGGCGCATCCACTGCTGAAGAGATGACAAGATGACATGATTACCTTCATCACTACAGCCTAAACCAAAGACATCACAAATTTATCAATGAATTGGCCAGAGTCAGTTTCATTCAGTGATTTATGTAAATGACTCTGTTCAGATGTAAGTAAATGCTCATTGCTGCGCTGTTTGGGGGGAAGGACTTGCTGTTAACGTTTGGTCTGTATGCTGTGATCGGAGAGAGTCTGTGAGAGTGTGGTGTCACCTGAGAGGTGTCAATAGTTCTTACATATTCATGAAAAGTCGTGGATTATTCAGTTAAACAGAGTCACTTCAAATCAGTCACTTTACCCAAAACAAAGGGGTTTCCTGGGTGTTATAATATAGTTATATATACATATACATATACACAGTACAGACCAAAAGTTTGGACACACCTTCTCATTCAAAGAGTTTTCTTTATTGTGTTCTTTAGCCCAAACAAGTCTCTTCTGCTTGTTGCCTGTCCTTAGCAGTGGTTTCCTAGCAGATATTCTACCAGTTCTAACTGTTGTTCTAGAGATGTGTCTGCTGCTAGAACTCTGTGTGGCATTGACCTGCTCTCTGATCTGAGCTGCTGTTAACCTGCGATTTCTGAGGCTGGTGACTCGGATGAACTTATCCTTCGCAGCAGAGGTGACTCTTGGTCTTCCTTTCCTGGGGCGGTCCGCATGTGAGCCAGTTTCTTTGTAGCGCTTGATGGTTTTTGTGACTGCACTTGGGGACACTTTCAAAGTTTGTGTCTGACTGACCTTCATTTCTTAAAGTAATGATGGTCACTTGTTTTTCTTTACTTAGCTGCTTTTTTCTTGACATAATACAAATTCAAACTCTTTGAATAAGAAGGTGTGTCCAAACTTTTGGCCTGTATGTATGTATGGATGGATGGATGGATGGATGGATGGATGGATGGATGGATCAATCAATAAACCGAGATGTGTGTTTCTTAGCCCCACCCCCGTAAAAACAGCGTATTTAGAGAAAGGCTCACCCGCGAGAGTTTGTGCGCGGACCACTGAGCTTATGCGGATTCCAAAATTGACATTGTTACCGTTTAACCGCTGGAATGGAAGAGATGGAAAGTCTCTTCATCATAACATGCCTTGTATTCTTTTTAATCACTCTATACACAACCCGGGATTTTATGCTATTATAGTATATATTTTTATAAAATCTAAAATTAAAATATTCTACAAAAATACCAAAGAAAATTATCGTGTATGGAGTGATTAAAAAAACAATACAACATATGTTATGATAGGGAAAATCCCAATTTCTTCCATTCCAGGGATTGAAATGGTAAGAATATAAATTTTAGAATCCTGAATCCAGAAGATTTGAAATTTACACAAATTTAAGAAAAGTCCTGAAGCACTGCAGGTGTTCAGAAAGTCAGATTCAAGAGGTTCTTAAAGTGGGGAGGGGTGCATTTTGAAAACACCTGATTCCCACCTGGGGAGGGGTGAAATATATGCATTTGAATGTTGTCTGACATTGTAAAGCACACACAGTAACAGTAAAACAAGAACAACCCAGGATAAATAGGAATAAGAGGCTCTGTACTGCATAAATCTTATTTTATTCAACGCCCCATCTTAATAATTTATTTTATCTATTAAACCTTTAAACTATTTATTTTACTATTATTATTTAATTTACTTCAAAATAACATTAAAACCATGCATAATTTTTTTTAAATATTATTGATTAAATGTGGGCTGAAAAAACTCTTGTCCTCATGAATTTAACAGATGAGGACTCATGTCCATCAATTTGATGTACAGTATGCTGGAAAACTCTCAGGTGGGAAGACACTGCTTTGTGTAGGTAACATCAAAGACAAAAAAAACTTTAACATAAACATCAACAGCCTCCACCAAAAAGTCAGGAACACAGAGTACAGGATGTGTCACACAACCGCAATATATTATACTATAACCATCTTATACCAAAGATTACCAGTTAGAAATACCCAAAATACCTCTGCTGTTTTAACCACTACAGAGACATCACAGCCAGTGGCAGTTTTCGCGGGGGGTGGGGGGGGGGGTACATGAGGCATGTATATCTTTAATAACCGATGGAGGTTTTCAGCTATACGCACATGCATTCTCGCTTAAACAACTCGTAAAAATACACTTTGTGACACAATAACAGTAATATTTTGAACATTTCACAGGCTGCAGTTTGGAGAAACCTGAGAATAAAGAATAAACCAGTTGTTGGGTCAAAATAATCCAACCAGGTGTTTACAGAAACAACCCAGCATTTTTTAAAATATGTATTTTGAGTTATTCTAATGTTTTATTCTGAAAAAATTTTTTTCAAGTTATTTCTATATTTAATGTTTGATGCTTTTAAATGTAACATTTTTTAAATAATAACAATA